>JABEEO010000285.1:0-38760 GCA_013364945.1 Fusarium tupiense
AACTTGGATCAGACCACCATAATACAGACATATACTTACAGAATTGTGTGGTCAGTACGCGGTCTGATTTGAACCAGAAGCCATCCGTAACTGGTTGGAGTGTTCTTGTCAAAATTACCAAATCAATGGAACCATCTAGTTACAGTTATCATCTCCGTGCTGCTGGATCCGAAACAACCGGGCCACCGTACGAAGTCATAGCAAAATGAAGATACTTGTGGTATCATCTAGTATCACGATGGCCGTGCCTCAGTCACCTGGTCGTTATTCCCAGTATGCCCAGTGAGCTTCTCGACTTACGAGTGGCCCTTCTTTCGATGAGCTACCTGAATACCTGTGCTGGTCGAGCTGTGGCACTTGACAGAGCGAGCGGACTCTTGGCTTTTATGAGATAACGGATGAATAACATCCTTCTCCCTCCAGTTTAGAACGGGTAAGAGCCTTGTGGAGTGGCCGGATAGCCTAGTTTAAGATGATCCAGATCTGACCGCTCACAATCGTTACTACGACATGATTCGGCATCGCGCCAAACTGACAGAACTCGGAGAACGACACTGACAGGGAAGATATAGGCGCCTCAAACATGCACTCTTCCGCGCTTGACATGTGAGCGGTAGGGCTTGTCAAGCCAAGATGTCCAATAAAGGCTGGATGGGCGAGGTTTCGGTATGCCGATCATTTTACAGAGCACGAATGCCCGAAGTACCACTTACAGTCAGTCCCCGTCCCCTTCCCGGACCTAATCCCAGCCCCGGTTTCCTGTCTCCTCCCCCCAAAGGAGTCCACCTATTTCCCAGGTCCAATTCCAGCTCAGGTTGCCCAGAAGCTGTCCCCAAGTCCCCCTTTGGGCGGTAAAGGCGGGGGCACTGGCCAATTCGATTGTCGAGTTAATGCAAACACAATCAGGGCGTCGACTTGAATCCACACATGGCTCCTCCATCATTCAGCATTGGCTTTCCCACGGCCACGGATTCATACCAGCCACATCTTCCTATTGGAAGCCTAAGAGTTCACGTGGGGAAGGGAAGAGAAGCTTGTCCTGCTTTGACACAACACCATCAGGTTGCCCTATGTTATTTTTGACAAAACAGATCTCACCATATCCTATGACTAGGGCGAATGCGTGAGCACGCCAGAGTGTAGTCATCAAGGGCCTCGAACCATATTACCGCTCAGGCCTCGGGACAACATTGGATGTCCCCGTGACTAGTCACTCGACTCTCACAGCCTCAGGGGAAGAGGCGACAGACGGAGGAGGAGAAGGAAAGGGGCCGGAGGCCGAAGTACGAGAAAA
Source organism: Fusarium tupiense (assembly GCA_013364945.1). Lineage (NCBI taxonomy): Eukaryota > Fungi > Ascomycota > Sordariomycetes > Hypocreales > Nectriaceae > Fusarium > Fusarium tupiense. The sequence goes on from JABEEO010000285.1 coordinate 1,295, forward strand.
GGAAAGACCACCACGAGGATACGCAGGCGGTAGTGCGGCTGAAGAGGGAACCTGTGAGTAAAGATGTGACGATCTGGGCAAATGTCACCCAACCCAGCATGTGCTCTGACGTTAACAATGGTGTGAAGCAGGTACGCGGAGCGGCAGTGAGGAAGACCTTGAATGCCGTTAGTGGAAACGAAAGGTACGGCCACTCATTCGCTCATCATCTGAGAAAGAATTAAGGGCCGGAAAAGACATTCGATCCGTCACCTAATAGGTGACCGATTGTCTCGTGGTGCCGAGAAATCTCTTCGGTGGGGTGACATTTTATCTTGTGTTTGGTGGGAGCACGAGACTACCGTACAGCATCGCCCCTCCTGGAATGGGAATAGGGCCATCGATCTTCTAATTTGCTTGTTGGGTGCAAATCGGCGTCCGTGGTGCTAGAACTATTGAGCAGATTCTAGTGACGTCGGAGTCTGCGGCTTCAAATTGCTGTATAAGCAGTCGGGTCCCTTAAACTACCAACCTCCGCGGTGAAGTACGGTGCCGGCCACGGGCCCAGGCCGACTGAATCAACGGAAGTTGTTTATCAAGACGTTCACTGATCGAAGCTCAATCGCACTTCCACTCGACATCATACCTTGATCCTTGGATCACAATCGACGACCAGTTGCTATCAAAGTGACAGCCAGGGCACGCCTGGTTGCAGAGGCAAAAGCGATACCCGGCCCACTCCTCCAGACATCTAAACACAAGAGCCGGACGAACACTCGAGTGGCTACGCAGATCCAGAATTTGCTGCAGCCTCCAACCTCCAATCCCACCATGGCGGGGGATCATAACGAGGACCAGTCATTCTATGACTTTCTCATAGAAGAGCCAGAGGTACGTTAGTTGACGACGAGGCGACGAGTGGAGAGTGTACTGCTGCCCCCTTGTGCGATGTGAATTAAAGTTGAAGAGGTAAGTTTGGCCAGTTGGAGATATCCTGTCGAGGTCAATGCTCAATAGCATGTCATGGCTGCAGCAAAGCAGCTGAGACATGTCAACACCATGCATCAGGCCAGTGGCTAAGTCTCGACCCAACTGGCGTCTGTCTCGATTCCGTCTCTCCCGAAGAATGACTCGAGCTATTGAATCATGGTTTGTTGTCGCGCCCTGGTATTCGATGGCACCACAGAAAAACTTGTTTAGAAGAGGCCTGTTTTTCGCAAAGGTTTCCTTGTCAAACGAGACGCATTCAATTCAATGGCTCAGGGGCAAAAAAACCGATGGGGGAAAAGAGCTGAAGCGAGTCGAGACCAGGAAGAGACAGCAGAGTGGCAATTTTGAGACAGAAAACAGGAGATGAAAGAGAAGAGTGAACAATCAGTGTAAGATGGAATAAAGTCTAACGTTTGGTGTTTCCGTTGGAGCAGATGATAGCGCCGGCGCCACCCGGTCATTTCCCACATCAACAGCCCATTTCGTCGCCGAATCGAACCAGCCGCGATGCGCCGCCGCGGCCAGAACCGACCGAAATCGAGACCCACCACCACGCGAATCCAAACGCAAATCATCACTCGGGTCCGGTGACCTTAACGGGCCCGGTACTCGGAATGCAACTGCCGGGCACCGTTCCTGAATCGTCACGTGCACAATCACGCGCTCATCTTGAAATTGACCTTGATATCGACTTACACGCGCAGCAACACCCACATAGTTCCCATCTTTCTCATGATGCGCATCCCCAGGCGCATGGAATTCATGGCCACGGCCATAGCCATGGAGCTCATTCAGCTCAGAGTTCAGCGAGTCTTCCGCCCGCTGGGTTTGCAAGTCACATCCCTCCCGCCTCTTCTGGCCCAATGTCGATGGATTGGAGCATGTACCATGTTCCTCCAAATTTGCATATAAATCACCCTCAGTTTGATTTTGAGATGCCAGGGCATATGGGGGTTGTTGGGCATTCAAATCATCTTTCGCATGCGCCGACAGATCCAGCCTCGTTTTCGTACGGAAGCAATCTCGTTTCACCCTCAAGCATTCATCCGAATAGTGCCCACTTCGATACCGGCATTCCAAATCAATGGGACGATTCGATGGGCCATGATGCCAGCACTCCAAAAGTGCGGACCCCCGTTCATCATGTTGCTAGCAACCCCTGGGCCGAGATAGACGAACCTACGGGAGACAATAATGCGACACCTGCTTCTCGTCCACGAAAGACTCCTCGACCGAGACGACAAAAGAAAGAGGCTCGCAAACTATCGGACGCTTCTCAGGGGGCTATGAGTAGCAGTACTGGTGGAACAGCACCTTCGATATCCGATGCTGCCAGTCCCAGTTCTGCGTCGCAGAACAGCCGCGCTAGTATTGGCTCCAAGTCCGTGACCATGGCCTCGACAGCATCAACAGCATCTAGCCGCCAAAGCAAGCTCCGTAGTGCTTCTCGGACATCTAAAAATAGTCGAGACAAGCCCAACGATACTCCCGAAGACCGTCGAACACGAGCCTCTCATAATCTCGTCGAGAAGCAATATCGAAATCGCCTCAACGCTCAGTTCGAATCTCTCCTTAGTGCGCTACCCGACCAAGTCCGCCATGGGGAAAGTAGCAGTGGCAATGGAAACGAGGATAATGAATCCGACCATGCAAATGATGCAGACAGGCGTGTCAGTAAGGGCGAGGTGCTTGAAATGGCTCGCAAGCATATTCAAGCACTAGAACGTGAGAGAAATCAACTCGAAGTCGAGAACCTTGAGCTTCATGGCAGCCTACGACGACTCAAAGAATCAAACTCCGAAAGCGCAACGTCCTCTTCGGGCCAGGAGAACTCTGTCGAACCCGACGCGAATAAGGATCCCAAGAGGGAGCGGGATGACGATGATGAGAAAGAAGATTCATAGCACACAACACATTATGGGTATAGAGAGACAAGAGATATACACTCGTTCAAAGTTTTCGAGAGTCAGTCTTCTCAAACAACATATTCATGAACGAATATATGTTCGATAAGTTTGCATCTCTCTTTAACTCTTCCATGCTCTCTTCATATTCCTATAGTTGTTTGATTATCCTTTGGCTTGCTTCTTTTGTTTGCACAGCATGTTGGTCCCATTACGATTTGTTTGACGTGGACACTCCTTACCCATGCGAACTGTTACCAGACGCCCCATTGATATTCGTTTTCATGTTTAGGTTCTCAAGTTGTGGCAGATTCAAAAGGGGCGTGGCGCTCATGCAGTATCATGAATCGAAGTGACTATGTCCTTTCATGGGTACTTGCTTATACGTTTGTTTTTTATATTCTTTTTGCATTCCGTCACTTAGACATGCTCTTTGATCGTCCTTGTTACACCTCCTTGCCTCATTACCCATGCCATCCTTTCTTTGGACTTACGACTCACATGACGCAAAAGCCTCAACACCCCACGGCACATAGAGACATAGAGACATGGGCTTGACTTGATTGGACTGGACACAATGTTCTGTGTTACATCATGTTGCCACGTCTTCTTACTTGAATCTTCTTCTTTGTCTACGTTGGTGTGGAGCATTAGGATTCTATAAGGGAGCTCTACGGTTTAGTGTTTTATATGGAGCAGGCACGGGAGGGCAGAAGGAACAGAGAAAGACTTTAGAAAATGGGAAAGGGATAGACATGGCTTTTGAGCATGGGTTATATGACACTGGCTTATCAGAGACATGTCTGTCTATAATCAAGTTCATGAAATAGACTTATGGTTGCGATTTGAAATTCAATCCACAATTATGCATGACAAGCGTCTTCGTTTGACCTCCATAACTTGAATGTATATTGGCTCTACCTTGAGGAAACTATACAAGGTCCAGACATTTATCCTGGACAGCTAAATCAGTCCTTGTCACAGGCAAGACGTTGTCGTATACTCTTGGATCCTGAATCTTCTTGTAGCGTGAGCCACTCCATTCAATGTAACCCTTGACGGATGGCATGCATCATCATAAAAAGTTTTTTTAAAAAAAGCATCGTAATTTTCAGTTGTTGAATAAAATAAGTTGGTCACCCAGCATGCGAATTAATGAATGTTTGGTTGTTAAACTTTAACATTTTTTTAGTCATTTTTAACTTAGTATATATATACAAAGAGCAAGTAAATGTCTCGAAGTCAGCGCGCTTGGCAGAAATGCATTTTTGGCTGTGGTGCCGGCATGTTATACAAGATAGCTTACTGCTATGTGCCGCTGATTTTTGTCTAAATGTTCATAAACCCATCACTCATCATAACTGGAAATTTTGCGCCAGTTGGTTCCCAAAGGTCTCTCGTACAGAGTTGGACCTCATCTCACCCGTTGGCCGACCCCCCAGTGGTCGACTCCGAAAAAGTCATTGCAGTAAAGATGAAAAAGAAGAAGAAAACACACCCAATGCCTTGTTTAGCTTTTGAGTACCGCCCCCAATGCCCTGAACTGCTTTCTGCAGATCAAAAGTGCGCCTTAAACGACCCGGTTGCCGGAGGCTGAAGGTCAAGGCCTGAAAGCCGAACCATAGGACCAGGGACCCAAGTATAGGATGCCTTTCGCGGCAAAGCTCAAACCCATACAAAAGAAATCCAACCATGAGCTGACACACCCAGGAGCATAGTGTCTTGTGTGAAGGCAATGTAAAGGCGACATATGTCGCACGTGAGAGAGAGAGAGAGAGATGAAACGGATATAAAAAGAAAGCTGCCTCAAGTGTCGAGGCCGAAAACAGGTAGCAAATCAAGATGGAGCGATCATATCACTTTAGATACGATCGCCATTGCCCTTGGCATATGTACGGGGAAATAGGGCATATTGGCCCACAGGAGGGGCCTGAGTGCTGAGACTTGTTGTTCTAGCACGAGGACGTCGGGTCTTGGGAAGCTCGACAGACTTGGTGTTGCTGGGGATATCATCCCTGACGATAGACTCGCTTGCGTGGCTCTTGTGGTGAGGCTTCTTGGTGATGGGCATAGAGGGAAATGGTGTGAGCTCAGGGACCGTGTCCTTCTCGGTAGAGGCAGGAGGAGTAGTGTCTTCTTCGTCGCTATCGTCGTGTGATTTGATGATCTGTGACTCACGGATTGTATTGTTTGACTCAACCCACTTGTTCAGCGACGTGCTGCTGGTAAGACGAGTCAAGTTAGTCCAGGTGGAGTTGGTAGAGACATGACGCTCGCCAGTAGAGTCAGAGAGAGATGTAGAGTTGGTAGCAGTAGTGGAAGTGCTTGCGCGTTGATGAGACATCTGAAGAGAGGTGTGACTGGCAGCGTTGCTGACATCCTCATAGGGGTGGTTAGGGTCAACAATACCATGAACCACATCATCCTCACCCGAATAACTCTGTCTCTCAGTCTCATTGAGGAGCATCTGTTGATGGTAGTCACCAGGGATGAGTAGCGAAGGGGACAGGGTGAAGCCATACGACTCCTTGAAGCTGGATGCTCGAGAGTCGTTTCGACAATGGCTAAGATTGGATGGTCGGTGGACCTTGTCACCACGTGGGAGCGAGAAGTTATTGGTCACAGCGACTCCCGTGCTTGGGGTGACGGCCTCGAAGGCACTCTCCGGCGAAGCCTGACTAGCGGGGCTTAGAGCCGGCATATCAAAACGGGACGCGGAAAGCATACCGGGAGACGACTCAGCAGTGCCGATGGTCGGTAGCTCCCTCAACTCATCGTCTTCAAACAATGCCACTTGAACTCCAGGTGGATGCTCTCGTCCACCTTCCAACGACGGTCTCTCCCACTCGTAATCGAAGTTGGCATCGGCCTCGTGTTCGTAGCAGTAGTCGATGTCATCCTCCCAACTCTCTCTAAAGGAGTGAGCTTGGCCATTGTAGTGTCCAGCACTGTTTTGGGCAGCATCATTCTCGAGAGTCTGGGAGCCCCGAAGGAGAGGGACCGATTGGCTAGCACGCAGCGAAGACCTGGTGCTGATGATACTCTTTGGTGATCGTCCAATGTTTACCATATGTTCTTCCTCCTCTGGTACATCTGGCAATGGTGGCTCATAAGTTGCGGTTACCGGAAGTGGCCAGGCTGCATCATCGGGGGTGGTGATCGCATGCGAGAATCGGTGATCGTCTACTGGCAATACTGCCTGTTCAGGGGCCATGGCGTAACCATGTGATGTTGCTGGAGGTCGCTCCATGATCTCACTAGGGCTGAATGGCTGAGGGTGTCGGAACCCACCACTCGTCAGTGGACGATTGAACCTTGCCACTGCAAGTGCGTCACCATCTTGCAGGCTGAGCTGTCGGCTTGAGCCTCTTGGGGGAGGAATAGGGGCACCCAGAGTAGGAGAGTGAAGTGGCTCAAGCGGAGGAGGTCTTGGGGGTCGGACTGGCCGAGGTGGGCTGGTACGGAGCTGCTCCTGGGATCGAGCGTGCTTGATCAATCGACGTGGAAGGTTAGAGGCTCTTGAACTACGGGGAGATACTTCAAGTTCGACAACGCGGTCTGAGTAGATGTTGGATTGGGGTTGCTCCTGTCCAGGAGTACGAGATGCTGAGTTGGCTACCTGTTCGCGCGGAGTATGCGTCACATGCTGGAAGTTGAAAGGCCCAGATATCTGAAGCTTCTTCTGTAGGGCTGTCTCGTCGCGAGATGATTTCCGGCGGGCAAAGATAGTAGGCATGATGGCGTCCTTGAAGGTGGTCAAGGACGTTTCGCTGCTCAATTCGGTCGAGTATAGTGAACTTCCCGATGAGCTCTGGGCACTGCTCTCACGTCTCGAGCGTCCTGACTTGCTCGACTTTGCACGGCGATGGAAGATGTTCTTGCCCAATACTTGCACACTGTCGGGTCGGTCTCGAGAGGAAGAAGTTCCGCTAGTCGTGGATCGTTGGGACGAGTGCCGAGTAATGCTCATGTTTTCGAATCCCTGCTCCCATCCTCGCTCACTATTCACAAACGACGAAGACCCAGACGATACAGCCCGGTGACCTCGATTAAGGTGAGACGCATGTTTCATCTGCTTGCTCAATTGGCGAATTCTCTCGGGTGATGGAGGGCCCTCTATGGCTGGCACCATGTATTCGTCCAGATCGATGGGCGAATGCCGGGTGTGGGGGGATACATCGCGGTAGCCATGGGCATCACTACTGGCATTGGCTTGAGCATTCTGGTTTGTATCGCGCCTTGAACGATCCGACTGGTATTCTGAGTAATAAGGCATTGTAGCAGCCCACATGATTACACAAGTCCTCCCAGAGGAGGGCGACGGCGGAGCGTGCCCTGTATGTAAACAATGGCTTGCGAAACTGGTCTATTCCACAAATTATTGTTGTTGATTTATTTTAGACCAGGCAGGGCAGTGAGATAGTAAGGAATGGAGTAGGTGAGACCTTAAAGAGAGACTTGGGATAGGGCAGATCAGATGCCACGAGGTTTCAAAAACGTATCGAAATGAGGGGTGGGAAAGGTCATCGGGAGATCAAACAACAAGATTATAACAACGAGGATGCAATGTACATATAAGTTAACAAGATGAGCGAGAGATTGATGCAATCTTGGGGCAAGGCAGCTTGTACCCTCCCAAAGATTAGACAGGCCCTAGGAACTGGGGCTAAGGGAGACTAGGGCGGTGGTAAGGGGGACCCTCGACAGGGCTTCGAGTGGGTTGCGTTGGGCTGTCCCTGGCCCGTCTCGACGGACACAAGCCCCGGGAATCTGGGGGGGTTTTCCTTCTCTGCAAGGCCCATGCTGGCCGGGATAGTCCAGGTAGGATATATGCAAGGATACATCGATCAGGCAGACTTGAGTGTCGGTACCGCAATGCGTACTGTGCGAGTTTGAGTCTATGTGCCTGTGTCTGTGAGTGCGAGTGCATTTCCCTATCCGTAACCTCAGACGATGCTGGACTCGTCGTAAGGCGACATGAGGTCCGTGGTGGTGCCATGGACGCCCTAACCGCCTACCCAGACAGAGACCAAGTGGGTGCAAGATGTTTGACCATCAGTCAGTGTTATCTTGTATGTCAGGTTAAGACAAGAGAAAACAACACAAGCCACTACACAGACACGACGAAACGCCGTCAAGCAGAGAATGAAGAGGTCCGAACAGTAAAAAATGACCTGCAAAACTTTTCACATCCACAGAAGCAACTATGGATAAGTGGATGTTGACACAACGATGCGATGGGTCGTTATGCGTGCGTCAATGGGCAGGTTTTTCTTTTCTCTGCAGCTTGAAACAACGACAAGAGCTCAAAGCCAGAGGACACAAAAAAAGAAAGAAGGAAAAGTCGGAATCTGCAGTTGGGTTGGTTGGTAATGACAACGCAGCAACAAGTGGTGGAATCTGGGCTCTGTTTCGTTCTCAACTGTGCGTAGTTCAGTACACGACATCTTGCGGTTCAGCAAGCTGAGCTCGTGCCAGATAATGACATTGGATTCCGGCGCCCGGTTTGATAGACTTTCTATCTTCAGGATTTACTAGCAAAGCTTCTGAGTGACACACAACTGACAGACCGCGTCAAGCCTGCTGGCCTCATTGCGATGCTCTACATACAGAGGACCAAAGCCTGTTCCCTGTTAGCTCTGCTCTATCAGTAGCTTTGGGGGAGCCAGCTCCATGAGCAATGCAGGAACGAAGCCATAGCCACTCCGCTTGGCTCGGATGACGAATGAACCCACAGAGCAGGTTACGTACTCGGCCATTGACGTCGTGGGGAGTTCCGGAGACTGGAGGTGTGACATGAACACAGTGAACCGGCCTCTATGATCAAACGATTCGTTATCTGGAAATGAACATGGACAGAATGCAACCAGGGAATCCTTTCAATCAAAATCGGAGTGATCTAATGAAAGTTCGAAATTACTTACCGAGACCTTGACATGGCAACACTTCACCAGAAGACATGCAATAGACCCAGCAGAGAGAGGGGATCGGTGGAAACTGCAAGGGTCTTCTCACCCAGCCCTTCTACCCCACTGCATTTCCATCCGTATATTCGGAGCCCTTGGTACGCTCGCTTCGTCCTTCCCCATGCATGGCTTCATGGCCTCTCTTCATCCTCATTTACGCTGTGCCGTTTCCATGCCTTGAACTAATAGCCCATCGTCTGCGAGACTTGCGATCTCAGGGATGCCACATCAGCTGCGTGCTCATTCACGCACCATGCTATCGTTTTCACTTGACTGAGAGGACTGAACTTGAAAGCAGGGCAACAGATGACGCGCTAGCTTAATACCCTTTTTGCGGGTCATCAGAAGAAACGCGTCCGGTGTTGCAAGCTCTGGAAGCCCACTAAACATCTTGTGGTTCGTTTTAGCGTCGGGGATGGCGAGGATGATACAGACCGTGGCCAAGGTTGAGCAATGACCACATCTGCAGATTGCTTCATCTTCTCCTAGTTTAAGGAGCTTCCTTGCTGTGGAGGATAACCACTGATGGTTTGGAACAAGATCTAGCTAAAGGCATGGTATAAGCCTGTCTATCATCATCAGCCCAGAAAACACGTGGGATCTGGACGATGAAGCCTGCTTTGAAACGTGTGCAACGCCTTAAAGGTTTCCGTGATCATAGACCAGATAGCGTTTGACGATGCAGCCATTATTTCAGTTGGAAGCTTGCTCTCCAAGCCATGAAATGCATTGAGTTGCTTGAGTCGAAAGCTATCGATTTGAGGAGATTGCTGGCTCATTTCATTGGAGGCGCCATAGTGTTGTCAAGACGAGTCTTGATCTTGATGAACTACACATTATCCTCATTTCCTGGTTGGAAGGGGCGGCAGAACACTCATGGACTGTTTTTAGACGCCTATGTGACCAGGGAACGATATTCTCTCATGTCGTATGTAGAAACCTCAACTAACCCCACGAGAGATAAGGGCGTCCAGGAGCTAAGCAAGGTTAGGGGCTGAGCTAGACTGGCTGTTGCAGCACACAGACGGCGTGGCACCAAGCCTGAGTATTGAGGTGAGCTTTGTGCACAAATGGCACCGACGCCTACGGTCAGTAAAACAGGAACATCAACAAGAAAGGGAGCCAGAGGTTGCTCAGGCGTCTTGGTTCTGCCCTGACCCGCTGCGCTGGGACGGGCTGTGGGACGACGGACGCGTGGTGGGCTTTGGAAGGGACTGCGCCGTCCAAGTATCCGGGTTTGGAAAAAGAAGATCGGCTCGTAGATGACGCGGAAGGACAGCCGGATGAGCGAATATGATGAGACAAAAAAGCTTGATGCCGATGCGACGAAACAGACGCGGTGAATCTTTTTTCTGGGACATTGCCGCGACCTTGTTGGCTCTTCCAATGGCTTGCGAGTTAGTGTTCCAGTCTGGGAGGGGTCGATAACGGAGGGTACCAGGGCCCTGCAGTAACGTGCAGTAGCGCCAGGGCCAGGATTCCTTTACCCTTTGTGGTTAGCGGTCAGGGGTAGGAGTGCCGGGCCCTTGAGCGAACACACTGAGGCCATCAAGAACGTGCGTGTAACAGGACTCAGCTGGGCTTCGGGAGAGCTTTGATTTTCCAACTCCTGCTTGAATCGCGCGTTGGTGCGTAAGGAGCGATATGGCCCCCTCTGTCTCGATTAACTCATCACGGGCCCAGGAACTGATCACGCTGATGACCCAAGTGGCATCCTGCCCCTGTCCCGAGCTCCACACGAAGCTGCGCCAGCTGTTGAGCTAAGGAAATACGTACAGAACGTCCTGAGCAACGGCATACGGATGTTTGCCGCCACTGACCCTGGGGCTGCAGGAGCTGCTTTGGGGGCTTGATGACCCGAGACGCTAAGGCTGGGCTTGGGTAGCTTTGAGACTGTTAGAGGCTGCTAGACGGAGGCCAGGTGGCGCCAGAAGCCGCGATGGAACCTTCGATTCTCGACGTCGTCACGATATGGTTTTGCCGTTGGAAGTTAATATGCAGATTATGATAATAATGATGCGATAATCAAAACGGTAGAGTGAAGTTTATTGACGATGACGGGAATTTGGAGAAACCATTGGATGAGATGCGATAACTTGGGAGTTGATAAAGTTGCCCATGCCCAGGTCTTCCTGTCCGTGTAGATGCCGAAGCCATATGGACCTTCCTTCCCTCCATTATACCACTCACTCTACTTCACCTCCCTTCCAATACCTAGCAGGTACTTACCCTACGGGTTTCCGATTGACGCAAGCAAATTAATAGTTAAAATATATTAATCAACTCAACTACCTGACTATTCGAGAAGGTGCGTTTGAGCTTATCTCTCATTGAGCTGGGTAGGTACCTCACAGTGAGATATTCAATGCGGCAGTCGTGTCTCGCTATACGCGGTTGGTCCCGATATTTTGACTCCGGGTACACTTTTCCATGTGCATACGATAATTCGAACGAATCTCACTGACCCCAAAAGTTCCCTGCGACAATTGCGTGAAGGCTGCATCTCAGCATGAGGTAAGCATCCAGGTCAGGACAAGTATAGTGATTGGTCACGAGCGTTGGAAATCACCAGTCACACTCTAACCTAATGCCGGGTAGGCAAATTAAACTGCGCCGTATTCCTTCATGCTTCGATGAAGAATTTTGGGGATTGATTTCATTGTATTGACACCTCATGCACCGGGTAATCGAGGGAGATTAACGCCACTGACACAAGCAATTGCTTCACTTTAGCCGATGGCTGTCAGAAACGGTGGCAGGATCAGGAACAAGAACAGGAACAGGAACAGGAACAGGAACAGAATCACCTGCTGCTTACCCTCCACTAACAAGTCAAACCGATGCCTTACCTAACGAGGTAGGTTCTTCCAGTGATCGTTGGTGAGATTGACGAATTCGCTCACTGGCAGGCGGGAGCTTTACTGCTTTAGCTATCTCTTACATTCAATTCAACCTGGCAGACCAGGGACCCGGGTCTCGTTGACATTGGCATCATGGATGTCAAGCATTGAATTCGGAATGACAGAATCTGCAGCGCGGGGGAGATTGAGGTCTTTCTCTGACGATCACCGACCTACCACACTTGGCTAAAATCTACACGAGTCCCGTAGACTAAGGCACACCGATGAGGAGACGTGCTTCTGAAGGAATACGTCCCCGGCGAACTCTTGTGTTTGTTGGTTGTTGTTGATGGAGATAGGTACCTACCTACCTGATGCAGTAACACAGCATCTTGCTTATGCTCTTGAATCTCCTGATACTGAGGGTTCCCATATTAAGAGTCCATCCTGAATACTACATACCTACGTATGGACCATGGTCTTTGCTTTTGATCAAGTATTGACTTCATCATTCAAAGAGGAAATGCTTGCTTGCTTGCTTGCTTGTTTGTTTGCTTGCTTGGCTTGGATTGGATTGCTGACTGTGCTCAACCTGTCAATAAGTAAAGCAGCCAATCGGCGCAGGAAGGGCCGCGATGGGCCGTCTACGACGCCTCCTTCATCACTTGCAGTCTTACACCCGACCCTTGCCCTGTTCTGCCCTGCGGAAGCTCGCGCGCGGTGCCTTTTTACGGCATCAGAAGCCCTTGCAACAACCTTTACTGAGCCAACCAAAACCACTGAGAACTGCGGATACATACCCTCCCTTGCCCGTTTACATACATACAACGGCCACCCACAGACTTGGGCTCAAGCCTGGGCTCGAGATGAATGAATGCTGTACAGACGGGGTGGACTCTGCTGTACCGCACACGAGCATACGGTACATCAGCGCGGGTATGCGCATGTTGCAGTTCCAAGGGCCGAATTCATCCATTCTCTCTGAGCTAACAGCCAACACCTACACCCACACTTACAACGGCTAGACAGACAGATACCAAGTCAACTTATTAGCTGCTGTACTTATGCGACCACGGAATGTACGACGTCGAAATTCATGCAACCCCCGGACTCTATAATAAGTCGGTGTGACTATCTTTGTCGACCATGCGCATGCCTGCGTGTGAATCCTCGGTCCTTGCAGCTGAAGACGCAGTCAAACCTTGGGACACAGGTAAGGGCGGCTCATTGAGGGGTTTTCAAACCTTTCCTTCTGAAGGATGTTATTAGGGTTCGTGCTATGGATATCGATACGACAGAACACGACCCGGTGTACGTGGAAGCGGATACAACATGCAGAACTGTGGAACAATACATATGTAGGTACGGATACAAGGGAAACAAGCATCAACCCTTCATCGGCAAACCTTGATACAGTGTGACATCTCTCCAGCCTCTGCCAACAGTAGGGAATAGCGAACAGGTTGACAGACTGTACGGTACAAATTATCACCGATCTCTTCGCGGGGATCGGGAACCCAAGCTCACTCACCCAACCCGATACAGTCCCCATTACCCAGTTCTTTCCACAAGAGTTGGTCGGATGTTGAGCCTCTCAACCCTTGCATTCCAGGTCTAGGCATTGATATCCAGTGGAGGGAGGATTCACTGGAGACTTCTTTTTATTCCTGGACCTGCCCGTCGTCTCCTCGGGCCTCTGGCCCTTCCTTCCCGCCGCTAAAGAGGCCTGTCGGTTGTTGGTTGTTGGAGGTCTAGCGCCGCGGAATCAATTCTCGTCTTCCGTCGCTGGGTCGTATATCGGCCTCGTCTGTTTCTTCCCTACATAGGCTCCTCTAGAATCGTTACCGTATCTCATGTTGTTGGTCGTTTCAATTGCCGCACTTGAAAGGAGCTGTCACATCATCTTGGCAATGCATCTTTGCAAGCCAATTCTGCAAGGAAGACGATCTTGTCAACTCTGGCTAGGTACTGATACTCAGGCCCTGTACCCAGCAGCTCAATCTCTAGTAACTTGCTAGTCTGTACCCGTCTGTTCCTGAACTCAAAGTGCCACGTCCCAAAATTTCAAGGACAGGGATCTCACTTACTTCCCTGGTCCTCCAAGTCCAAGATAATGGGATCTGTCTGGGCCTTGAAAACTGGCCGACCTAACTGTCTACGCTGCATGGCATCAGAGCTACCTACCTGTCGGTAAATGAACAATCAGTCTCTTGGGTCTCCCATCCATGAATGCCTGTATGTACATAGCAAGCACAGTACATATACGGCGGATATGCCCCAGTCCCGATTTAGAGCTCTTTGCAGACAGACATCAGACAGCTAACCATTCGCTAACAAACTCAATTCCGAGGTTGCGCAAGACGTTGGAGCCAGACACATGCTATCCCCTCGCTATTCTGCTCCCTCCCACCGGGCACCGCAGCCCAACGTTCATGGTTCACGAGCTCGGAAGCACTACGACTTAGCTTAGCTTGCGAGTAACCTACAGGGCCACAGGAGCTGATCGTATCCCAATTGAGGTCTTGTAGCCTCGGAGAATACAACACCTCCCCTGTCAGGCCAAACGGGAAAGGGGCCTTTTCTTCTCGTGGCTTGGCCTTAATGTTTGACACTTTTGCAACTTACAAGACACCATTCGGCGAATATCCGCCAGTTTGTATTACGCCTGGTTACACGAACTGCCTATACCAGAGCCACCTGGCAACTCATTCTATCTGCCCACTGCAGTACCTATGCTCACCTACATATGAGATAGATGCTACGGCTACATGCATGCATAGATGCGTTGAATATACGCTGTTCTCGGACACTCGCTCCGCTACCGTTCCCCCTCAAGACCCCTAAGCGAAGCTGAAGCAGGGTACCATGATAGCACAGTGCACAGTCTGATGATCTTTTTCAATGCGACGCGAGAAGCGAGTTCTAATGTTTCAGCCAATTACGGCACTTGTCACAACTTCCATCACGATCGACAAGAGCAGCACTCGACTGTTTCGTTTCAGGACTAGGCGTCCAGTCGCTAACTCACTGAACCTCAAGCTTAAAGACACCAAGCAAAACGATGGTTCAAGATAAGAGACGGGAGAGAAGAGAGGCCCCGCCATTGATCATCCCGAGGCTACCAAATTCCCCTGTCCAGCTCCGGTTCAGGCTTGTAACTGCAGGGCGAGCGAATATCCATTGGATTCTAAACATGGAAGCAATACTGTAGAATGCTGCTAAACATATGCTATCCCAGAAACTGAGCTAATCTCATCACCCCCTACTCTAAGACCCCAAACGCCAACGCTAGAAGCCTGGACAACGAAATGACTCTGGCGCCAGTAAGAAGAGTAACGTGCTAACCAACGCCGGCTCGCAATGTGTATGTATTTGCATAAACATGATTATTAGATGCTCCGCGTATTATACTTCTCGGCAATCCCCTTGGCTATCTGTCCGATCTTGACCTGGGGCAGCTCCTCCTATTGTCACATCTTCGACGTCGGTCGCGAAATAGCCATCATGGCGCTTCTTGCGCCTGACGCCAAAAAAATCGCCTAGTGTATCACTAACACTACGTGACCGCCGACGTACCAGATCGTCCTCGCCTGCAGGCCCCTCAGCCTCGTCTAAGGCGCTAGGAAGATTTTCCACTGATACCGGTGCTGCTGATTGTGCGGGGAGCGTGTTCGACCGGGAGTTGTTCTCGGGATCAGCATTCTCATCGTCTTCGTTAAAGAACAGCCCGGCACGGATGGTGGAACGTATACGACGCATCGAGGACTGGCGAAAACTCGGATCGTCAGACGCGCGCAGAAAGGCGTCCTTGACCACAGCCGTAACTGTCGACGATAAAGGGGACGGGGATATGAAGGTCCTGGATCGGCTTCCAGTACCACCGGGCTTCGAAGGACTAGCCTGAGGCCGTGGGAGAAGCGAGCCATCAGCAGCTGGGGCATCTCTCATCGGTGTTGTTGGGTGGGAGGCAAGCGCCACTGAACCCGCGGTCCCTGGTGGTGCAAGAACAGAGTCTGTAGAGTATGCCCTAACGCCTCTTCCCGGTGGTGTTGACGGCCCTCCGAAATCGTTCCAGGGGAAACCAGAAGCCATAGTCTCCTGGCCTGGGGACATCTGAGAACTCAAAGCCTTGGCTGATGGGAGATTGTTGTTGTCCTGATGTGGTGTAACCGCCGCCTTCAAGGCTCTCTGCGCGTCAGGATAGTTAAGACCTGACAGGTGACTGGACCGTCGTGACTGAGACTTGGGGGTAGAGAACCCCTGGCCGTCTTGGTAGGACGCTGTGCCATTCCCTTCCTGGTTCGCAAGGCCTATGGTATCCTCAAAATCATCGTCTTCAGATAGGACTTCGTCATCGTCATGACTTTGCTCACGGCCGCTAGTAATGAGAAAGACGCCAAAGAAGGTAAGGAGACAACCCCCAACAAACTTGGCCGCCTGTTCAGCGTTGGTTCGTTCGAAATCGCGGTAAAGGACGGCGCTTCCGATGATCACACACAGCGTAAACATTACGAACTGGATTGGGATAACCTGCGTCGAATCGAAGCGTTGCAGCGCCTTGTTGACGTAGCGAATCTGCATGACTGCCGTCCCAAGGAGAATAACGATGAGAACGTAAGTGACAGGAGTTGCAAAAGCACGCCAAAGAGTGGAAGACAACATCGACGAAACGCCCTTTGTCGCAAGGGCAGTGTAGCCGCCTAGATCTGTAGTCAGTGTCTGCAGAGCAAGTTTCTATACCGTGTCACATACCAAACAAACCGACAAGTCCCAGGTCGATAAGAATCGTGCGTCTTCCGTACCTAGGACTTGCCCACATCAAGACCAGGATAAGAAATATGGTCACGCTAAGATAGATCTCGAAAGCCAACGTAGTGATCGCGTCCCATACATCATGAGGGTTCAATTTGGTCTCCTCTTGCTTTGCGCTCAGAACAACAGTAACAACACCACCTACAGCAATAACTACACCCCAGAAATCGCGCTGTCGGAACTTCTCGTGGAACATGGCAGGCGCAATGATGCAGTTTGATATCAAGGCGACAACTCCAAGAGGAGAGACAATCGAAGCAGGGGCGAAGCCATATGCGAGGAAGTTGCCCATCTCGCCAAGAGTAATAAGAACTTGACCCAACCACCAGTACGGAGATTTGAGGTATGATGACGACGTATCATCCTCTTTGCTATCGGTGCTCTGTGATGCCTCGGAGTGAAAGGACCCGGTCAGCGGATCAGTTTCACGGCTCTCGTCTATGCGATTTCCATCATCTGTACTTGTTCCGTGACCATTTTGATACCCTGCTCCATCGCTACCTGCTCCAATGGTGCCGTATGAGCCACCATGATCTCCTGGGTGAGGGTGCTTCAATGCTTCTTTCGCCCTCTTCCGGTTCCTACTCCGTTGCTTGTGAAGTCGAATATGTGCGTATCTCTGGACATTCAGCGCAAGAGCGATGAGTACGTTGCCTACAATGGCTGTGACGATACCGATAAGTGAGGACCACTCCTGTATTGTATCGCCGGGTTTGCCGGAATGGCCGTGATGAGAGGAGTTATTGGAGGCGTCTTGCGCCCAAGAATCGACCACCATTGATGGCCATGGCGATTCGACATTGGCCAGCCGCATCATCTGGCGGGAGAGGTGCACAACAGGTTTTGGATAAATTCGCGACGGGCGATAACAAAAATTAAGGCGCGATAATCAGACAAACGTCGGGGAATTCGGAGGATCGGTCACCGGGAACGGATAATAAGATGACCGAGCTTAGACGGATAAAGCGTGATTGACGTTGTGGTGGAGGAATCGATAGTGTCGGTTTGTTTAAGAGTATCATGGGGGTAGCGGATGGTCAGTATCAAGCTGCGTCGTGCAGTACATGGCCAGCCGTCGCAGACGGAGATGATGATGGTATGTCGAGGGTGATGGCGATAGGTTTTTAGGAAGAATCTACCAAGAAACAGAAGAATAATGTCTCAAAAAGACCAGACAAGAAGCTTGCCTTGCGAGAGTCAAGTTGGTAATCGAGGTGATGTATGCCCGCGGTTGGCACGGCCTTGGCGAGCCCGGGGATCCAGTGTCATCTCGCATTTTTAGGCGAGGCAGAAAGTAGAAACTGCCCTGAGGTGTCAAGGTGGAGCCCTGTCTCTGGCCTAGGGGTCCAGTCTTGTCGCTGGAATAGGCCAATAGAATCACAGATCAACTGTAAGCCACTGGTTCGATGCCTTGGGGATGCCCGTTGTTGCCCGCCACCCCCACTAGCGTTGGACTTTGCCGTCATAACTCGCAATGGAACGAGAGCTTTCGATTGTCACATGGTTCACTTCTGGAATCACGACGAATCTCGCATCAATTCTGGTACTTTCTCTGAGAGTTATTACTATATAACTCATCTGCTTAATTCATAAAAATATCTTTATGAACGTGACCTCCTAAAAGACGCATCTCTGCGAACTCATCTTTGGACGTTTCTGATGCCTCACGGAAACTGGGCTCTAGCTTGATTGAGTCTCAACTGCATCACAACTCACTACTTACTTCCTACACACAACACACAAACATATCCACTATGCTGGGACCTTTGGATCTTGGCTTCGCCTGGCCTTCTGAACAGAGCATGGCTTCCATTGCTTTCTCCTCTTATTCCCCGCTGGCCCTTCGAGATATGCCCCAGCCTAGACCAAATGATGCACCCTCCGACATAGACACTTCCATCTTCACCTTCGAAGACGCCTTTGAGGATCTCCTTGCTGAGTCACAGGGAAAGGAACTACCAGACCTCAAATCCCGATATGAGCAACGGAAACTCCTCCGATCTATGTACCCAAATGGTGAGCCTGCTTACTTTTGGCTACACAGGCTGAGATCGCAGGGTCTCCTGGAGGACTCTGGACCCGCCAAGCTTGTGAAGTCGCTTGCGAACAATAATTGGGACCAACTACACGAAGAATTAGATCGCAGAGCACAAGAAGTATGGCGCGCTGCTTTTGGCGAGGATGACAGGAACCATACCTCGAGAGACGCTGTCCTGAGTAGTGAAGAACGCAAGGAAGAGAGAGGTCGTTTGGATGGAGAAAGTGCTTCTGGCTATGACATTGAGGATCTCCGTGCAGAGCTCCATGGACACCGCAATCTGCGCCGAGCACCTAACGACTTTGATGAACTATTCTCTGCCATACAGTCATCCTTTGCCAGCGAGCGATCGCCCTGGGATTCGTTCATGAAGTTGATTACCGAGGACCACCCTACGGCATCTTCTAATAGTGAAGAGAAGCAGCTACAGAAGTCTGGAAGGGATGAGAAGCAGGTCGTCACTAAGGACGAATACGTAGATCGATTTGGCTACCTACACACAAAGACATTGGTCAAGACACTGGATGAAAACGGTACGGAGATTGGAAGCCACAGTCATTACACCGTTCGACCTGCCCCAAAAGACAATGAGCCTGTACAGATTGAGGATGAGCATAAGGATAATGGCGGCCAGGAACCTGGCACCAAGGTGGACGGAAGTGCAAGAGCAAAGACTGGCTGGCTCTGGAAATAATGACCCTGCACTCTGAATGTGACGGAGAAGTTGAGGTGGAATTCGCTCCCAGTTTAATGATGTATGATTTGGTAAATGTAATATTATAACGACAAAAGAAGTTTCGACATCATGCTCTCCCAGTCAGTCGAGCGACAGGCTCTTCTCAAATTGCAATACACCCCTAACCATGAAATTCGTTGTAAGCACTTTTAAGTAGACAGGCATTAACACTCTAGCCCTCATTTTCCCCCCCGACTCAGAGCCTTCTTCTTGCGCATCACTCTGGTCCGCGCAATCAGTCTGTGCTTCATCTCGGCATCTGTCTCTGGCTTCCGACCACCCTCTTCCTCGGCCTGCTTACTGCCTCTGTCCTTGCCACCCTTATGGACCTTATCACCCCTATCACCCCTATCACCCCGATCGCCCTTGCGTCCGCGCTTCTTGTCATCCCTGGCATGCTGAGCATTTGTCTTGGGCTGAGTCTCAGCCTTGGCAGCCTTATTATGTTCTGGGTTGAGTTGCCTAGACCTCTCCTCGTTCGCACGTCGTCGCTGAACAACTTGAGCATTCTCGATAGCGAACTCAACGACCAGTCTCTGTTTCTTGCCAGCCTCATTCTCGAGCTGATGACCGTTAAGATAACGCAGTCCCATCAGGGCCCAGTGGTGTGAGGTGTACTCGATGAAACCATAGCCACGACTCTTGCCACCATCCTTCTCTGGCATCTTTTGTCCCTGTCCACTCTCAAACACGATCTTGGCTTGACGAATGATACCCTTGCCCTTCGCCTTGCGCTCGTGCTCCTTCTCCTTAGCATCCTTACCATCTCGTGCATTCTCTTCCTTTGATAGCGGCTGCCGGTGGCCTGCTTTGACCTCCTTTGCAAACTCAACAACAGCCTTTCGCGCAAGTTCCTTAAGATCTTTGGAATCCATGTTTCGGGGAATGTTGCGTATAGCCAATCGAGTCAGACTCAAGTGCAGACTGGGGTTACCCTGCACAAGCTTCTTTCGTTGAGCGGCACTGGTTTGTCGCACTTGCATTTCCGAGAGTGTGAGGAGGTTAAAAAGAGGCGAGCTTCGGTCGATCACACCCTCGTTCAGCAGGAAGAGCTTGCGCTTGTCCTTCTCGTTACGCTTGGCGAGGGAGCTGTCAGCGAGGTTGGTTGCCTCTTGCTTGTTGACTGCTTGTGCAACCTGGAGGAGACGTCCATCGAGTGTGTACTTGCCATCAGGATCAGCACTCTCATCTTGGAGGATGGAGTTCTTGGCAGCTGCAAGCGCTGGGTCAGGGCGAGGAGCGCCTTTGATGCACTTTTTGGCGTCGTCGACGTCGTAGAAACAGACGAAAGCAGTACCTGCAGGCTTCTCCGTGACCTTGTCCATGACTACTCGGGCGTATCGAACCTTGCCAAAATGATCAAAGAAATCTTTGAGTTGCTCATCTGTGGTCGTAAACGGTAGGTTGCGAATGAAGACAGTTGAAGTGTTGTCCGTCATCCTCTTCGGAGCCAGGCTCTGCACCTCCTTCTCAGCCTGCTTGTCGGCTTCATCATCTTCGTCGTCGTCCTCATCCTCCTCATTCTCATCCTCGAGATTCTCCATGTGATTCTTGAAGAAGTTCTTCAGATCAGCATCCAACTGATCATCTCTGTTGACCTCTGCGCCGCCCTCCTCTTCATCCTCATCATCGCTTCCCTCTGAAGATGTTTGATCATCCTCGTCTTCCTCATCAACTTCCTGCTTCTTTGGTGCCTTCTTAGGCTTAGCCTCCTCCTTTGGTTGCTGCTTCTCCCAAGTATCCTTGTCAACAGCCCAGTCAACAGCCAGGGTTCTTCCATCAATCTCCTTGCCGTTGATGGCTTCCAACGCACGTTCGGCATTCGGCTTTCCCCTGAGGGTAACGAAACCGAATCCTTTGAGCTTACCCTTGTCTTGAGGCAGATCGGCAAACTTGACTTTTCCAAAGCTTCTGAAAAGATGGCTCAATTGTTCTGATGTCTTAATGCTCCAAGGAAGGTTGCGCACAATGAGCTTAGGGGGTCGCTGAAGCTCCTCCTTGCGAACCTTGTGAGCAGGCAATTCGCCGGTCGTATTGTTTCTTTGTCTTGGCTCAGCAACATCAATGCGGATTCGGCGTCCATTCCAATCTTGGTTGTTCAGAGCTTTCTTGGCCTCTGCGGCGTCCTCAGCGTCGGCCAATGTGACGAAACCGTAACCTCTTGACTCCTTGGTCTTTTGGTCGACAACAACAGTAGCGTGCTTCACTGGGTAATGCTGAGAGAAGAAATCGGTAAGACTTTCGCTCGTGGCACCGGGAGGTAGTGATCGGACGAAGAGTGATCTTCGATCTTGGACTCGGGCTCTCTTGGAGGCCTTTACCGCTCCATTGTCGCGATCTTCGAAAGAAGCAGGATCGAGCTCCTCTGTCTCAGTATGAGGGCGCTTTCGGTCGTTCTTTGATGCACCCATGTTTGCTGTATGGTTGTGCAAAATGGTTTTATTAAAGTAGAATAGAATGACTGGCTTTGCGACCAGACCAGAGCGAAAAAAAAGTTCGATAAGGTCTTATCGATGGAAACCTAAGTCCTGGGGGGTACGTACCGCACCTGCCGTTCCGTTAAGTGGAGCGATTGAGCCCCTCAGTCCCTCGTTGCGACTAAGCCGTAAAGGGAATACTGGTAAACAAACAATGCGAAACCTCCTTGGGCAACTATCAACATTGCTCTCTTAACAACAGTCAATGGACTAAAGCGACACACGAAAAATGCCTGCAAGAACTACCGCCCGTTCTTCGAGGACGTCAGCTGCGCGAAGCTCAACTGCTTCTCGTACCTCACCAGATGATACCCCTGACAGCGCGCTACGAACCAAAGTATGTGCTGTCTTTCGTGATGCACAGAGAACTACAGCAACACACCGAAAGCTTGTCGTGAATCTACGAAAGATTCAGGAGTCTTGCGCTTACGAGCCAACAAACCCCGACCAATCTCATGCAGATGATTTCGACGAGGATGCTTTCAATCACGAATTTATACGCTGCGTTAGCAAAATCATGCCAATCAAGAAGTCGGAGAGTGTGGGAGAAAAGTCAATTAAATTCACCGGCCTCTTTCTGCAGCACGCAAGTGCAAAAGACAATGAACTTCTAGGAGAGATCGATCAAGATGCAAGTGTCATGCCAGAGACTCCAAGCACCCGCCTAACCTCACAACTTCTGGAAGCCATTCTTCCTCTTCTGACCGCCAAGGATAAGGTGGTTCGCTTCAGGTCGACACAGCTCATCTCTCACATTATCAACTCGCTCGACGCGATAGACGACGATCTCTTCCAGAAACTGCGTCACGGGCTACTTAAGAGGATCCGAGACAAGGAGGCCATGGTCCGCTCTCAAGCGGTGCTGGGTCTAGGCCGTCTTGCAGGAAATCAGACGGAGGGCTGCACCAACTCTGATGATAGCGACGACGACGATACCGGTCTGCTCGAGAAGCTGTTGGAGGTTCTACAGAACGACCCCAACGCTGATGTGCGAAGATCGCTCCTCGTCAACCTTCCCATCTTACCCGAGACTTTGTCAGTCCTTCTTGAGCGCGCGCGCGATCAAGATGCAGCAACTCGAAGGGCTGTTTATTCCAGACTCCTCCCTGCCCTAGGTGATTTCCGTCACTTGTCTGTTAAAATGCGAGAGAAGCTCCTTCGCTGGGGTATTCGTGACAGAGACGAGAACGTCCGAAAAGCTGCAAGCAGACTGTTTCGCGAGCGATGGATTGAAGACTGCGCGGGCGCACCCCCTCAAGAGGATGGCGTACCGGCAGAACCAGCACCTCCCAACTTTGATGGCCTCCTTGAATTGCTAGAGCGAATTGATGTGATCAACACTGGCGTTGAGAACGGCGTTGCACTAGAGGCCATGAAAGGCTTCTGGGAGGGGCGCCCGGACTACCGTGAAACAGTAGAGTTTAATGACAACTTTTGGGAGACTCTGTCTGCCGAGTCAGTCTTCATGGCTAGGAGTTTCAATGATTTCTGCCGCCTTGAAGGCGATGGCAAGTACCTGAACCTCTTGGAAGAAAAACTTCCTGAGGTCACCAAGCTCGCTTTCTTCTTGGAGCGATACCTTCACGTTCTAACTACTGCCGTTAAGAGGATAGCAGAGGCAGACGACGAAGATGAAGAAGAAGACACGGTAGAGCAAGAGTTTATTGTTGAACAACTGCTCCAAATTGCACTGACCCTCGATTACTCTGACGAAGTTGGACGACGTAAGATGTTCACCCTGCTTCGGCAGGCTATATCGATCCCTGATTTACCAGACGAGGTCACGAAGCTCGCTGTTGAGACACTTCAGAGTATATGTTCTCCAGATGCTGCCGGAGAGCGAGAATTCATAAGCATTGTCCTAGAGTCAGTGGCAGATGTTCATGACACCATTGTCGATGATCCTCCTGCAGATGATGCAGAAGACAGCTTCCATTCAGCCAGATCAGAGGTTAGCGGTCAGAGTACGCCAACTAAGGGAAGCAAGCGAGGCGGTAACCCTGAACTGAGCGAGGAAGAGGCGCGTGAGAAGGCAGTCAGAGAAATTGTTGTCAACATGAAGTGTTTGCATATCGTTCAGTGCATGCTCACCCATGTGGCAAGCAACCTCCAGGACAACACCGATCTTGTGGCGATGCTGAATAACCTCGTTGTTCCAGCAGTCCGAAGTCACGAGGCACCCGTTCGTGAGCGAGGCCTGGTTTGCCTTGGCCTTTGTGCCCTCCAGGATCGCTCACTCGCCGAAGAGAATCTTAGCTTGTTCATGCATTTTTTCACTAAGGGTCACACAGCGCTCCAGATCACTGCTCTGCACATTCTCACCGATATTCTCAATGTCCATGGCGCCCAGCTCTTATCGTCAACACCTGGCCTGCTGAAGATATACGTCAAAGCTGTCAAGGGTGGTGGCAAGTCACCCGAGGTCCAGGCGGCTGCTACTGTTGCTGCCTCAAAGCTGCTGCTTGGTCGTGTCGTCAGTGAGGAGGAAGCCTGCCAGGACCTGCTCAAGTCACTTGTCGTCGCGTACTTTGACCCCTCGTCTGCATCCAACCAGACTGTTCGACAGGCACTCAACTACTTCCTCCCTGTCTTCTGCTTTTCCCGAGAAGAGAACCAAAACCTCATGCGGTCAATCGCCCTTGACGCAATCCATGCTCTATTCAATGTTCGTGAAAGCCTGGAGGATGATGATGTGGATGTTGAGGAGGATATGGTCAGCATGACTACCATCGGAGCGTGCCTCGTTGACTGGACCGATCCCCGGAAATGCTACAGATTTACAAACCTGCTGGAATCTGACAAGAAGGCGGTCAATGGTGACGTGCATCTTGACTTTGCCTTGGATATCCTAGAGAAATTACAAGGCAACATTACTAGTGGGTTAACAATTTGCATTGGCAATTACGGATACTGACCCATTTACAGAAGAAGAAAGGAAACTCATCGGCACCCTTCTCGGAAAGCTCCATGTTTCCCCTGGATCAAGCGAGGAGAAGCTGCGTGAGGCTTACAATGAGGTCAGCATCGCAGTGGAAGAAGGCTTGTTGTCTGATGCCACTAGCCGCAGCGCTCTCTTCAAGCTTCATGTCAGTCTGGGCAAGATTGTGAATGCCCTTGATGAACAACAACCAGCCCACCGACGTACCAGCAGGAGTACCTCTGTGATCACGGATCATCAATCACCCGAGGAAGAGAAGACGGTCATGGAGGAGCCAAGCATTAAGGAGGAGGATGAAGAAAGTGATGGCACTGTGGTTCCTAAGGAGGAAAAAGACGAACGAGAATCTCTTGTGGACGACCTTTTGTCAGATGGCGAGGATGTAGAGATGACAGACGTGTAAGAGACGAAGATTGATGAAGTAATGACATGGGACCTGGATGGTTTGGTGTACCGTGATGGTTGGACGGATACCTTGGGTTCGATTATGGGAGGGATCTTGGTTTTGGCGACGTGTTCTTAATTTGCTATTGTTTCTATTTATGATGTACTTATTCCATGAACTCCTGGTTAGATACTAGGAGCCATGCTTCCATCAAGTTCTCAGATATTCATACATGAAGATACCCATCACTGAGATGCTAAATGATGCTAATTACGCGTCCCCAACCAAAACAGGAGACCGCCAAAGCCAATGTTGATAAGCAAGTGCTGACCGAGACTCCAGGCCATACAATAGAGATACTTGGGTGAGAAAACTGTCCAAATAAACAGATGAGTTCTCAGTGATGTGCAAGCCGCCATGACTAATGCAACTGTCGCAGAGACAAAGACAGTCTGTAAAGTAACGTATTGCCAGAAGGCATTACGCTGACCGTCGTGGTACTTGCGCAGTAGCAGAAGGTTGGCGGCAGATGTCCAGAATATTGGCCCAGCCCAGTTACTGACCAAGGTAAGAAAACCAACGGCAAAGAGGTTGAAGCCACTGATACCGTTGTATGCGCTGGAAAGATCGACGGAGGAGATGGCATTTGAGCCACCAAAGGCGAAGAATGTTGCGTATTGAAGAAGAATAGCTGTGATGGTGATTCCAGTTACGGAGAGATCGGTGGTTTGGAGTGCGTGGAAGAGGATATCAGATAATAGAAAGAGAGGGATGTTTGTGGCACGGGACTGGGTCATGCCCAAGATGGTGTATAGATGATGGAAAAGATATGCTGTAATGTGTCAGTGGCCATAGTGCAGATATGGTGTAAGAGAGGAGACGTTACCTGACTGCAACTGGCCATTTCGACCACCAGTGAACGACCGAGAGATGCCATACCCAAATAAGACGCCAAGAAGAATAAAGGCAGTCCTGGCCCTCCAAAGCAATGACTGTCCCACGAACATGTCGTTCAAGCTTCTAGCGAAGCCAACAACGAGCTCCGGGGCATCCTCGCTCGTGAAGTCAAGCTTGAAGCTATACGCAGACATGAGCAGGACTGAGGTAGCGCTTGTGCTAGCCAGAGAAGGAAGACTCCTGAGGCGGGCAAGCAAGCGGAATGACATGAGAATGTATCCAAAAGTGATGATAGCCCAGAGAAGTTGAGGATGCGTGACGACGAAGCTCTTCACGATATCAGGACTTCCTGCAAACTTCTGGCCAGTTTGATTCCAGCCCCTAGTGAGTCTCAAAGCCACTAGTGCAACGAAGACCCAAGCGATGCCAGTAAGGCTGTTTCTCCTAGTATCTTGATTAGTATAGGAAAGCAGTTCTGTACTCGACTATTGCATACCTGCGGATATGAAGCACTCCTTGTATGACAAGCCAAATGCTAGAAGACCAGTACCAAAAGTGCTGCTCCTCCTCAACATAGCTACTCGCATACATCATGGCGCCGTAGAATAATGTCATGAGGCTGAACGGAAGAATTTGTCCATCTCGATGAGTCCCAAGACTGACAAGAACAACAATGCTTACAATAGCAGCAACAGCAGCGATCGCTTGACCAATGTAAAGCTTGGGCATGTCGTAGTTCGAAGCCATGCTGCTCATGAGATCTTGGGCTCGGCGGAGCCACTGTGACATGTCATCAAGCCATTTTTTGTCCAGCTTGTCACCAGCTGCGAGCACATGTGCCTCCTTGTTGATCCTTCGCCATTGACATGCCAGTTCGTTGATCTCGGTCTGCTCAAGAGCACAGGGGTCAACACTACTTTGTGCGTCAAAGAGCTCACTTCCAAAAGCGGCTGTGACAATACTGAGGATCTGCCTAGCATTTCGAACTAGAATCTGAATCTGATCACTGGTCTTGTGCCAGAAGGGGAGAAAATCAGGGATGAAGGCTCCCAGGTTGTTCTTGGATACCGGGAAACCCAAAAGGGCGGCAATAGTAGGCGCCAGGTCTGATTGTTCGACCATGGAGTAGTAATCAAACTCATCCTTGGGTTGAGCCGGGGCAGAGAGCTTATGGGAGACCTTCTTCAACTTTGGAGACATGAAAACCAAGGCGGGTGAGGTTTCGCCGGGTGAAGAAGCACCATGGTTACCAGCATCATTCATGCCATGATCGCCGCAAAGGACGAGGAGTGTCGAGTCCAAGTGAGGCTTAGACTCCATAGCTTCGAAAAGGGTCTTGACAATACCGTCCATCTCGCGCTGCTTGGGAAACATATTCGAGCTTTTGACGTGTTAGTGAACTGATGGAAGAAACAGCCGCCAGTGGAACAAACCTCTTTGGTCCAGCCTTATGCCCGATATGATCTAGACCAAGATAATGAAGCACCATGAGACCCCAATCATTGTTCTCAAGTTCAGGGGCAATGTTTCTGGTGACATTGTTGTCGACCTCTGTGAAGTCCTAGTAAGATGTCAGTCGGGTTGAACGTGAGAATCATGTGTTGATTCACGAACCGCCACAAAGAAACTGGAAGTTCCATCTTGGCGATCGAAAGTGTTGGGAAACAACTTCAGCCAAGTGTCGTCTCCGTACATGAGAAGCTTGCCCATTCCCTTGGCTTTGATCTGAGCCAACCAAGTATCTTGAGAAGCGAGTGTGGAGGAAGTATCTGCCTCGTCAAAGTTCAAGATAAGATCAACAAACGAAGGAATAGAACCGGTCGTCATGGACTTGATTCTCGGCATGGTAACGGTGGGTGATCGAGCATTGGCTGTAAACGGCATTGCGCTGCCATCTCGGATGAGACTGGAATCTGATAAGCACAAGCATTGATGAGATTAAACACAATTGACATGTAATACCTTTGAACATAATCAAATCCCGAGGCGTCCGAGTATACAAAGTCGCTATAAGAAAGGTCAATTTGAGAGTTCAGAGCGAGCGAGATATCTGGGGTTCATTAAAGCTCTACCTTCTGAGGGCATCGACAACCATAAATATTATACGATCAAATGGTGCATCAGGAGGCGATCCAAAGTCAAGAGCCTCGAATTCAGCCAATCCTGGAAGAAACGGTTTATAAGGGAAGAAGCCCAGCGCAAAGACGACAATTGAGACCGGGATTAGAAGATTGGCTGCGACAAGCAACAGAGTGCGCAGTAGCGAGCCATTATGAGAGGACACCATTATAAAAGACAGTTATAGAATAGGGCAAAGGAGTGACTACGACGAGGTTGAATATCGTATTTATTTATACAGAAAATAACCCGTCAATAATGCGCCATCATTATATGGAACGATTAAAAAATGTGTCAGCTGTAGAAGTGAGGGACGTGTCGAGATCCTGAGCGCGACCATCTATACGATAGCCTTGCCAAGACGAACCAAAGAGGTGGTGGTTGAAGGCGGTAGTGTGATTGGCTGCTCAAGTCCAATTGAATGTTGAGCCACACAAGGCTGAGGGGCAAATCTAGATGGACGGAAATTTCGGGTATCACAGATTCAGATTGATTTAGATTTTGCTGCTAAACGCCGATGAATGGATAGAAACCCCCAGAACAAAGACCAGAAAACAATTTTACCCCAAGTGCAGTTTAAGAGCTCTTCTTCTTGCCCTTGGATCGACTACCATAAGACTTGAAGACAATCTTGGAAGCCTTTTGCTTGCGCTTGTCAACTCGCTTCTTCTCAATGCGACCACTTGAAGGCTTCTTTGAGTCCACATCCATTGCTAGACATGACGGGTTAGTGAAAATGAATGAGACAGACGGTTCTGTCCAAACTCACATGTGGCTTCATTGTCTTGAACATCCTCCTTGGCATCGTCGTTGGCGTCCTCTTCTTGCGCTGAGAATTGGTATGTCAGCGCTTAATCTTCTCGAAGCTGTACCATTGTCGCTCACTGTTCATGTTCACATCTGAAGACTCAGGCTTGGGCTGCTTGGCCAACTCAAGGAGCTTAGCAGAGAGACGCTCATTTCGAGCAGCCTCGGCGGGACCAAAAACATTCTTAACAAGGCGCCTGTTATTGGCCTTTCGGGTGCTTGCTCGTGCGCTCTTTGCCATTTTTGTCGATATGGTTGAAGATGGATGCTTGAGTAAAAGTCGTTATCAAAAGTCCCCTGCGGCTAAGAAAAAAAAAGTTGGGACAACCTAAGCTACTAGACCTACCTACCGAGGGGCAGTAGGTAGTGAGTTTAACTGTGGCGGTGTGTGGCTAGTAACTCTAAGCAAAGCTCCACAGAGACAAATGCTGGATCCTAGTAGTCGACTCCCTGCGTGTGCCAGGGATGACCGCCTTCTATTCTTGGACTCGAGTGCGACAACACTCTAAAGACTGCCCAGGGCAAACATGACATACCTTACCTAGCGTGAGAGGACGACGACGAGTTTAGAGCACGCGTGGTGGTTGAGATCTCATATATTCAGTGTCAGTCAGAGTGGAGGGCTCATCGCCTTATCTTTTATAATCCGATTGTACATTTGTCTTCTAGATGTAACTTTTATCGCTTCCATCGATTCATTCATTCATTCACTCACTCGTACCTCGCTCGCCTTTTTCCCATTCAGTCTGATTCGACCAAATACTTCATCTACCTACAGGCTGCACCCGATCAGCCTGCGCATCTGCCTTGGATGCCGTTGCGCGACTTCCGCAACCACTGTTCGCGCCCAACACTGGCAGCACCTTCCTCCACGCATAATCTCCCTCGATAACGATAACGACACCTTCCTCGGCCCAAAAACGCAAACATTAGCGACCGATAAACGGAAGGAACGACCAACCGATCGACCCTTCGACCCTTCGACCCTTCGACATGGCTTCCGCAGGTTTTGGGTCCGCTACGGCTGCACCCTCGCACTCAAGTTCAACAAATGCACACGCAAGTCTTCGATCGGAAGCGAGTTCTCTTGCGCGACAAGTTAACCGCTTGTTAAATCGCCAACTCTCTTCTGTGTGTCAGGTTAACGGAGTCAAGAGCACTGGCATCAAGGCTGAGCTGCAGCGTCGCATACATAATCGTGAGTTTAGAGCCTGCTCATACACAATTCACTCTTGTTTTCGTCTGCACTGCGCGATGGCTTCATCTCTCTTTCGCATGCTCCTTCGGCCGTGAATCACTGCTTCAAACCTCCTCAGTATCGTAGCTAATCATGCCCGCTTCGCCACCAGTCATCCAGGAAGCCGTCAACGCCAACGATCCCGTGCGCCTGCAGCAGATTCGCCAGAGCGTGCACAATTCCATCTCGAGCTCTCAGACCGGATCTTCGCCCTCTCGGTCCAACTACCCGATCTCACATGGTCATGCTTCCTCAACACCTTTCGGGTTGCACAGCATGTCGTTCCCTAGCGCCCACACCAGCCTGTCTAATGGTCAGCGCTCTGTGGTCAACTTCAGCTCGTCAGTGGCACTCACCTTCAAACCGAGCCCGTTTTATCAGATCGAGGCGGTTGCTGGTGATATAAAGACATGCGATGGTATGTTTTGCGCGTCATTCTGTGTACCTTGCCATACTAACACCCCTGTCAAGTCATGTCGCAGCACCGTAACACGATAACCTATCCCATCAGACTAGACGATCACCCTGCTTTACAGAAGTGTGTTAATGACCCTTCGTACAGAGTGATGGTATTTTGCGCCGGAGACACCTTAGGAATCCAAGATGTCGCATTTCCTCACCAGTCAGAACTTAAGGTCAACGGCGGCGAGATCAAGGCCAATTTGCGCGGCTTGAAGAACAAACCTGGATCTACTAGACCGGTTGACATTACAAAAGCGCTTCGTCTTCGTCCGAAATATACCAACAACGTTGAGTTCACATACGCGCTGACATCCAAGGTGAGCACTGTGGACAAGCATTGTTACAATCCTGATCTGACACCAAATACAGAATTTCTACCTTGTGATACAAGTTTGCAAGATAACATCTGTCGAACAGCTTGCGGAGCGCATTGCCAATGGCAAGAAAATATCGATTGATTCTGTGAAGCAAGAACGTACGTGCCACTCCCTATTTGTATTTGTCCAATACCCCTGAGCTATCACTGACATGCAATGCAATTAGTCAACGCCAAAGCACAAGATCCGGATGTGGTAGCAACTTCACAGGTGCTATCTCTCAAATGCCCATTGTCATACATGCGATTAGCACTCCCTTGTCGTGGGTTGAGCTGCACACACTTGCAATGTTTTGATGCCACTTCTTATCTCCAGCTGCAAGAACAAGGCCCGCAATGGCAATGTCCTATTTGCAACAAGTCCGCAACTTTTGAGCAGTTGGCTGTCGATGCGTAAGTTTATAGGCAATGATTATAAAGGAGCTTCCTTTTCTAACCTCGAACAGATATGTCAAAGACATTCTTGAAAATACACCAAAGAGTCAGGAAACTGTGACCATTGAACCCAATGGCGAATGGCATCTCAAGAGCACCGACGACAGTAGTCAAGGGCACACGAATGGAAACTCATCTTACGCAAATGCGTTTGACGATGACGATGATGACCTAGTGATATCAGAGGTCAATTCTATTAGTAACCGCCGCTTGGAGACGCCCAAGATCTCTACACCGACCATTAGTACGCCAGTGACAGCAGGTCGCGATCTGTCGTCCTCTACTGGACCGAGGGGCATAGCATCTACCAGCGCGAAGCGCCCGATGCCCGCTGTCATTGACTTAACGCTATCCGACGACGATGATGATGATGCGCCTCCGCCCCCAAAAAGGCAAAACACGTCGATGAACGGATACTCAGGCAACCTACCTAACAACTCTCCAATCTCGCCAGGTGATCTCGGGTATCTTTAGGGGGATGCTCGTCCTCAGGGACGCAAGAAACATAAACGGAATCGTAGGACTCTTTAGAAAGAGTCTATGGTGGCAGTGAAATATATCCCAAGGGGGCAGTCTATATAGCTGCTTGGTATTAGGGGTGTTGGTTGATGACTTTTACTTTGGCATGTTCTGATCCGGCGTTGGAGGAGACGGAAAATGATTCCCCTGCTAATTACCGGCATTGCTATCACGGTTGTTTTTCGCGAGGTGTAAGGGAGTATTCAAAAGAAAGGGGATCAATCGTTCAGGGGGTACTTACTTTAAGATAAGAGACAGGGTCCAGTCTCAAACATGATAGCAGGCAATGGAAAGACAAGCAGCCTCTTATACATGTTCTCATTCCAAATGGGGGTGTCATGGAAAGCAAAGAGTACAAAGTCTGGCGATTGCCCATGTCACGAACCAATGTTATGAAGTCACATAGTGAATTGCAAGTTGTGTTCACGGGAAAACGCGAGTGTCAGAAACGCACAAATCATCTTTCATTCCTGTGTATAGTCTTCAAAGAGAAATATCATCTCGAGCATGCCTTCTATCTCGTCCTCAAATCATCACGTTCAACACTAATTTTAAACCAAATTCCTATCCCATCATGACCCAATTGACTCCATAAATCACACATACTTTTTTCTTATCGCTTTACCCAATTATGCTCCAATGTCCTTTCTCTTGCTAGGCACCGCGGTCTCAGCCTTCCACGAGTCAACGTTCTGGATCAAGCAAGCCTCGCCTTGGTCACGACGGGTGAGACGACCGATGCGGTACACCTTCTCACCAGCATCGGTAAGAGCCTGAGAAACGCTGTCGGCCTTTGCAGGGTCAACAGCAATGACCATACCGACACCAGAGTTGAAGGTGCGGCACATCTCGATGGGCTCGACGTTGCCAGCCTCACGCATCCACTTGAATACAGGAGGGATCTCCCATGAGCCGAACTCGATTTCAGCAGCGAGAGACTCGGGGATCATACGGGGCACGTTCTCGACGAGGCCGCCACCGGTGATGTGAGCAAGACCCTTGATGTGAGAGAGAACGGGCAGAAGAGACTTGACGTAGATTCGTGTAGGGGTGAGAAGGGACTCGCCAACGGTGGTAGACTGGTCCCAAGGAGCAGGGTCAGTGTAGCTGAGGCCAGCGCGAGACACAATGCGGCGAGCCAGAGAGAAACCGTTGGAGTGAACACCAGCGGAGCCAAGACCAAGGAGGACATCGTCTTGGGCCATATCATCCTTGCGAGGAAGCTTGATATCAGCAGTAACGGTACCGACAGCACAACCAGCAGCGTCATAATCATCGTTCTGGTACATACCAGGCATCTCAGCAGTCTCACCACCAACAAGGGCACAGCCAGCTTGTCGGCAACCATCAGCAACGCCCTGAACGAAGTCAGCAGCAGTAGAGAGATCCAACTTGCTGCAGCCGTAGTAATCGAGGAACATAACAGGGGTAGCACCCTGGACAACGAGATCATTGACGTTCATAGCAACCAGATCGATGCCAACTGTGTCGTGCTTCTTCATTGCCTGGGCAATCATGAGTTTTGTACCAACACCGTCAATAGCACCAACGATGATGGGAGCTTGAGGGTAGCCAGCTTGAGACAGATCAACCTCGCCACCAAAGCCACCAATCTCAGCATCGGCGCCAGGTCGCTTAGTGCTGGCAACAGCCTTCTTGATCTTCTCGACAAAGTCGTTACCGGCTTGAATATCGACACCAGCCTGGGCATAAGTCATGGAGGTCTGAGCAGTTGAGCGGAAAGCTCGGTGAGCGATGTCCTTTCGGTAGAAAGCACCCTCAAAATTAATGACCTTCTGGTCAAGGGCGGCATAAGCAGCATCAACAGCAGCTCGGAGTGAGTCGCCAACAGCGTTGATAGCAATGACACGGCCACCAGAAGTCTTGAGGCCAGTACTGTCGAGTGCGGTACCAGCGTGGAAAATATTGCAGCCAGCAGGAGGCGTCTGGACAGACATAGCCTTACCTTTGGGGTACGAACCGGGGTAACCACCGGAAGCAAGGACAACTGTGGCACTGAACTTGTTCTCAATGGTAAGCTTGCAGTTGTCGAGGTAGCCGTTGGCACAAGCAAGCATGATCTCGGCCAAATCAGTATCGGCAGAGAGAAGAGGAAGGACGGTTTGTGTTTCAGGGTCACCGAATCGGACGTTGTACTCGAGAACCTTAGGTCCCTTGCTAGTGATCATGAGACCAGTGAAGAGGACACCACGGAAAGGCTGCTGCTCTCGTCGCATACCGGAGATGGTGGGCTCGAGAATCTCACGGTCGATGAGCTCAGTAAGCTCCTTGGTAGCAATGTTTGTAGGCGCATAGCATCCCATGCCACCAGTGTTAGGGCCCTGGTCCCCATCGAAGATGCGCTTGTGGTCCTGAGCGAGAGGCAGAGATCGGATAGCGTAGCCGTCGCAGAAAGTCAGAACACTGAGCTCATCGCCAATGAGAAGCTCTTCAATAACAACCTCGTCGCCAGCGTCGCCGAACTCCTTGTCAACCATGATTTGCTTCAAAGCAGCCTTGGCCTCCTCCTTGGTCTGGGGAAGGATAACACCCTTTCCAGCAGCGAGACCAGTGGCCTTGATAACGACGTCATAGTCAACACTATCGATGTATGCAACGGCCTTGTTGTAGTCGGAGAAGTTCTCATAAGCGGCAGTAGGAACATTGTACTTCTTCATGAAATCCTTGGAGTAGGTCTTGCTGCCCTCAAGTCGCGCAGCTTCCTTGGAGGGACCGAAGCAGGGAATGCCAGCCTTTCGGAACCATCCCTCAACACCGTCAACGAGAGGAGCCTCAGGACCAGGAACAACAAGGTTAACGCCGTTCTCCTGGGAAAACTTGACAAGGCCAGCGAAATCCTCAGCCTTGACTGAAGAAACATTTGAGGTCTTGGGGCATCCAGCAGTTCCTCCGTTACCGGGGACAGCAAAGATCTGCTCGACTCGAGAAGACTGACTGAGCTTCCAAGCCAGAGCATGCTCACGGCCGCCGTTGCCGATGAGCAGAATTCGAAGGTCCGCCATGTTGGTTCGTGAGAATATGTGCGAGAAGAATCGGCACGAATGCGATTCCGAGATTCGGCGGCGAGAATCGGTCCACAGAGGTTCTTGACTCAAGGTCTTTGTAGATGCTAAGAGAGTAAAAAGTCAGTATATCATACAGACATTTGGATTTCGAATGTCACTCACTTTAATTGATTCCTTTGAGAGGAACCAGCTCCGTAAAGAGACAAAAGTTGGTGGTGGACTGAACTAGAATCGAACTGACTCTGCACCTACACTAAACTTTTTCTAACTTTTCAACTGCCCCGCGCTCTCTCTCTGCTCTTTCCCTCAATCGAGCCCCGCGTTGTATGGACCCTCCAACCTTTCAATTTGGCTTATCGTTATCGATAATGCTGACTCAGCGAGCTTGAAGCTCCCAGGAGAGCACCTCGGTGAGCTTGGGAGTACGTATCCCTTTGAGTTCGACGCAAACGACGTCCTTCGCTCAACACGCGCACGAGTATTAAATCATATTCCAGATCACACATAGCTCCGGCCATTCTTTGATATAGTTGATCTAAAGTGAAATCTACCGAGTCGCCCATCATGTCTTTCGAACCCGTCATGCCTCCCTTTAACTCGAGCGATCCATCTGCCAACTTCCTCAGCTCCTCCTGTCTCGACTTTCTCCTTATTGAGCTCGTTCCTATGGCCTACCGCGTAACTCATGAACGAGATTCCATCGCATCAGAATCAAACGGCGCACCCGCAGATACCGCCTCAACTAGCCATGCAGTAAGCTCCAGCGCGGCCGGAATAATGGCTGGTACTGCGACAAGGAAGGACGAGGAAGAGGATATGGACGCAGTGCACTATCGTCTTGAGATGTTGGGTTACAGAGTAGGGCAGGGCCTCGTAGAGAGGTGCGCATCGATGTCTGGAGTTCTCTACGCCGTCATGGCTTACATCGTAACAGATTCTCAAGAGACCGACCACGATTCAACGACACACTCGACGTTATCAAATTCCTCTGCAAAGATCTTTGGACGCTGGTGTTTGGCAAGAATATTGACAATCTGAAGACAAATCACAGAGTCCGTTTTTCCCCCTGCTCGGTTCGAGAACACTACGCTAATATTGAGCCAGGGAGTTTATGTTTTGACCGACAATCTGTTCCGACCCTTCTCGCGCATGAGCACAGAAGCTGGCGGCCAAGCAATTGTTCGCGCACAACCGGTATGGTTCCAGAAAGCCCCAGTCTCTTCATAATATGTGCTTATATTGACTTGCTAC
This sequence comes from Fusarium tupiense, assembly GCA_013364945.1. Lineage (NCBI taxonomy): Eukaryota > Fungi > Ascomycota > Sordariomycetes > Hypocreales > Nectriaceae > Fusarium > Fusarium tupiense. The sequence continues at coordinate 37,488 of JABEEO010000285.1, forward strand.
ACCCCACAGTTCTTATGGTTCCCTTGCGGTGTCGTACGGGGTGCGTTGGCTGCCCTTGGAATCAACACCAGTGTCCAGGCTGAAATCAACGAGTTGCCGGGTGCCGTGTTCCAGATTAAAACCATACCAAACAAGCCCTGAGGGATTTGTCTGTCTAGCTATAATACCATGATACCCTTTTCTACCAATCCTGGGCACAGCACGCCAAACATCCAACCAACGAGCAATGAATGCGCAAGAGCTAAATTTCGCCATGGTTTAGACCAATCCTTGACCAAAACTCCAATCATACCTGCAGCAGTCCCCAAGTTTCATCAGTATCGGGGCTATAAAGACATCGGCCGTAAATCATCGCCCGGAACATTTCACAGCCTGCGCAAAGTCATATCATCAGCAATCGCGCTCATGACTCATATTACTATGTCTAGTGCCATAGCTATGGGCCTCCTCAGGAGTGTCTTTGCCTGCTCTGGAAGCCTCTTACTGGGTATTAGGGAAGATATCAAATTGGGGGTATTCACTTTTGGGGAGGGTTGTGGACAAAGCTGACACCCTTGGAGATGTTGCCCTTGAGGCCCTCGGTAGCCTTGGCCAGAAGAGCCTTCTCCTGCGCGGTAATGCCCTCCAGCGGGTTGGTGGCCTCCTCGGCACCGTTGGGCTATGTAATATTAGCACATATCTAGAAACGAGACAGTCTGCCACTTACGCCGAGCTTAATGGGAACGGAGAAGAAGTCGGTGCCAGTCTCCTTGGCGATGGCCTCGCCTCCAGGGATACCAACTCCAGAAATCTTGGGAAGGTAGACGTAGCTAGGCTCAACGAGTCCCTTCTCGCCCTTTACGGCACGGAGAACCTTCTCGGCAAATCTACAGTCATGTTAGTTACTTGGAGCAGCGTCAAGTGATCAGGCAACCGACCGGAAACCAGCGTAAGCCATTGACAGAGTGGCGCTGCCAGCACCATCCTTGGCCTTGACGACCTCGTCACCGCCGAACTGGACACGGTTCACGAGAGCATCGTACTTGTCCTCAGGGATATCAACGGCAGGCGAGGCCTTGCTGAAAAGAGGGACGATGGTCTCTCCAGAGTGACCTCCAATGACGGGGATGGTCAGCTCTTGGGGGTTAGCCCTGCCAGTGATCTCGGCAACGAAGGTCTCGGCACGGACGATATCGAGGGTGGTGACACCAAAGAGACGCTGGGGGTTGAAGACGCCCTTGGCCTTGAGGACCTCAGCAGCGATAGGGACGGTAGAGTTGACGGGGTTGGAGAT
>JABEEO010000286.1:0-15374 GCA_013364945.1 Fusarium tupiense
GCCCTGAGGGGGGTAGTTGGCGTAGTAGTTATTGCTGCTGTTGTAGTCATAGATGACCTGAGGAGGTATATCTTGTTGGTAGCCCATTCGTTGTTGGTGTTGTTGAGGTGCAGGTGCAGGAGGTGCAGCAGCAGGTGCAGGAGCAGGAGCAGGTGCAAGTGCACGTCTGCGTCGAAGGAACCAAAAGGCCAGTAGCAAGATGGCGATCAGAGCGACACCGCCAATAACGCCCCCAACGATGGCCCCGACTGGGGTAGGGTTACCCTTTTCAGGTGAGGGCTCAGCTGTCTTGGTGACAATGGTGACGCCCTTGGTCGTATCAATACTGGTGAGTGTTTGCTCTTCAGTTGTACTACCCGTTGTTACCTGAATAACGGTTGAATCGTAGAAGGGAACCTGTTGCTCGGATCTGCCACAAAGGTATATAGATAGCTCGTCACCGTCTTCGAGGGCCTTGATGCCTGTTGCGCAATACGGATAGTCCACATTAACATCTCCGGTGCTGAAGTCACTCGTTAGCCAACGTTCTGCAATAATTTGGACACCAATTAGACGAACCAACAAAGAGCACGCGGGTCTAGACTGTTACAGCTAGAGGCGCGGGGATAGCACGTCGTGAAGATATTCTCGAAGCAACCAAAGTGTGAGCCGATGGTCTTGCAGGTCGTAGTCCATGCATTCTCTACGCCGCATTTCCAGGTAGCCCAATCTATGCGACTGTGTTAGCTCATTCGAGGCTCAAGATGATAATCAGCAAGAGCCAATACCGCTGCCCAAGAGAGAATAATAGCCACAGGAACCGTAGTTGTTTTGGCGACCGAAAAGATCGCGCTGATAAAGCGTGGCGGGAGCAGTCACAGCTGGGCCAGCCGCATCAAACGCGGGTGCCACTGCAACTGCAACCCCTGTAGGCTGAATATGAGCCATAGTTGCAAAAGCTTGCTGACGGTCAAATGATGGATATACCGTCAATGTGAAACGGGGATAAAACAAACTGCTTCTTTAGCAGATTGGGGCACATAAAACTTCAAGACAACAGAGGGGACAGTGCCCCCTAAAATATTTCTTCTTCCCTGGTGGTTTGGCCATAGCTGAAAGGCTTTAATTGGATATCAGCCGTGATGGTGTTGGAAATGTGCCATGGCGCTCTTTTAGTGTGCGGCTGAGAGAACCGTGCACCGTTGACTTTCTACCTGCCAGCAAGGTCAGCCCTCTTATAAAGAGGAGACTGAGACAACGGCCTGGGCGTCCCAGCCTGGCTCAGATCGGCGCCTGACTGTGTCACCGGCCTCCACTATAACCGCTGACATTGGTCGGGATAGTCAGCCATTATTGAGAGGCTGGAAGCCATTTCTGCAGAGGCCCGTTCTGGGCTTGGAGGCGTCGTTCAGCTGCTGTCGGCTGCCGTGTAGCTCAATTTCAACCCTCCCCATAGGCTCCATTTACCTGGCTCAACGGGGTCCGTTCGCCGCCTCTGGCTCATGGCAAGAACCTTGATTTAACCATAAGAGGAGTTGAGAAGAGCTGCTCACGTACAAATGGATCATCTAATCCTTGTCAAGGACGCTAAACCGATCAGGGCTACCATACCTTTTCACATTTATTGTCAAAGTGGCAGGGGCAGGTCCCGAAGTGGAAAGCTGAAAGGCAATTAACATCCTGTGGCGACCAATTCTTCACACGAAGGCATCTAGACTGCCTTGTAGGGCACAAGTTCACAGGGACTCGCATGTGCCCTCTTTGCTTGGCTTTGCTGGACTGACTATCGAGATTTATAGAAACATACAGGTCCTGCTAAAATACTTTCCCCTGGATGATCATACCGATACCCGGCGCTAGAGTCAGTTTTGTCCGAGGTCAACAACCAAATGCCCCGTAGCCTACGTAGCCAATCAGCGATCGCGCTTAATCAATAGTTCCAACTCAACTTTCAGATCCTAATGATTAGCGATTGCGGGGTTTTATTCTCTTCTTGCATATGATTTGGTTCCATTATTAATCAATACCCTGCATTGGTGGCCTGTCCGCAATGGTAACAGAAAAAAAGCGACGCTCTCGCTACACATCTGTCGCTTGGTCGGTACTTTCCGCGCGTCATGAATATGTGCTTCTGCTGACTAGGGTCGCCCCAGCGAGAGATGCCAACAGCGCAAGACCAGATGCAGCGGCGAGCAACCATGCAATGGATGTAGCAAAGCATCCACCAGATGTCTCTATCCTCGCGCAACACGCTATCGATCTTCGCGTTGTGCATCGTAGGTGTTACACTAAGAACTTGGAGTATGGAAGCTTACGTCGCGTAGGGCAAGGGCAAGGGCACCACTCCAAGAGTCAGAGAATGTTCAATCAGAGAAGGAATCTCTGGAGGACGGCTCAGAGAGCCTAGATTCAATGGCGCAAAGCTGGTCTCTAGAGGCTCCAGGTTCGGAATTAGCATATGACAACTTCGATGACTTCATACGCCTTACCGAGCGGCAGCTGTTTCAAGCCGACCATCAAAGCGACGTAAGCCTTTGCTCAGTGGGCTTCGTCTCTGGAGAACTGGATAGATTATTTCTTCAGGGAAGCGTTTCTCCTTGCAGAGCACTAGAAGCTCTTGATCACAACAACTGGTGTCAAGTTCTCGCGATCTATGAAGAGGAAGTCGGCATGATGTATCCCTTTCTCGATATCAGCCAGTTAAGCCATGAGATATTTGAGAGACGAACACAGTCTCACTCCGATTGCCCCCGTTCTGGTGGCCTGTTTGGCGAAGGTATTGGTAATATCGCCTTCCTAGTATTGGCGATCGTCTCAAGCTTTGAAGGCTCCAAGGCTGTAGAAATCGTGAGTCCCATAGTTGAAGAGGCTTTCGTTTCAACCATCCCTAAGATATACCTACAATCCCCGAATTTGGGTGACTTGACAGTACTGACCCTGGTTGTGAGTGGATCCTTCCTGTTCGTTGTGCTCGTATTAATCGCTTCTTCTTCTGTAGTGTATCTTCTTCTTTCTTAACGATCGTGAGAAAGAGGCGTGGAGATTAATTGGTACCATCGTGAGACTTGTACATGAGCAAAGCTCCCAAGAGGAAGAGACCGCTCGTGAGAAAATCTCGGACACATTCTTCTGGTCTTTATATACCTTGGACCGGAGATGGAGCTTTGGTACTGGGCTACCATTCGCAGTTCAGGACTCCGAGATTAACTGGTCGTCACTGCCAACGGTATGACCCTAATTACGGATGCTTTGAACATAAGCTGAACCATTGCACAGAACGAAAGCAGCCATTCATTAGCGTATCTCAAACAAATGGTTTCATTTTGTGGTATAGCCTCAGATGTCCAAAGCTTCTTCATCAGCCCTTTGGCATCTCGACTCCAAGACTCTAGCTCAACTCAGGACTATCTGCAGTTTCGAGTACTTCAGTGGCAGCAAAATCTGCCACGTCGATTGCAATTTACTGGTATTGAGGACAAGTTCGACGCTGCAGTTGAGAAACGCGGAGATTACAAGCTGCGATTAATGCTTTATCTGCGAGCTAATCAGATGAGAACAATCATCCTCCGTAAAGCCGCAAGTCGTTTTGGATCTCATAATATCGACACATCAAACTTTCAGGTCATGATCCAGGTTGCTCGAGACTCGATCCAAGTGCTGGCCAGACTGGCTAGGGATACCGACATATATCATGCTCAGCACAAGACCTTCAACCATTTTCTCGAGACCGCTCTGTCGTCTCTTCTTCTTGTTACCTGCTATGCCAACCCCGACCAGAGCAAGTCTTGTCTCCAAGATGTGGTTACTGCAACACAGCTGATTCACCGACTGGCGAGAGAGTCTCTGATCACAAGGCGGCTGAGGGATAAACTGCAAACCATACGGAAGGCTACCGATGAATTGAGATCACAGAGATACACAGGAAGCGGGGGCTTCGGGCCAGTTCCTGGTGCAGGGGCGATGAGAGTTGACCAAGACCGTGGCTTTTCAGAGGCAGCACATGCAACAAACTTGACAGGGGACCCTATACTGCTAAATGGCCTTGCTACTACGGCGAATATTCCAATCGGCCTGTTTGACGTGGATCCTGCCGACAACACTTGGGCAGACACTGACCCGTCAATGTTCAACAGTTTGAGTCAGATTCTTGGTAACTGCGAAAGCTTCACATTCTTTTGACCAGTTTTCATAGCGATAGATCCCGGACTATGTAACAAATATTCAGTAGTATATACAACCTAATTCTCTTCAACTTCCTTGATACCTATTTTCAATGAGAGAGGTATTACTTGTGACGAATTGGAACTGCAGTCTCTGTCGTCACATTAAGACTCAACAAATCAGGTCGTGAGTAATGTCCCACTAGATCGAGGTTCTGCTGCATCATGGCTCGGAATGAAAGGTCAACATCGGCATATAGAATACCCTCTTCCCCTGGTCCCAAAGGCTTGCACAGCTCCGAGCCATCAGGCCCGTAGATCATGCTAAAGCCGCCACCTGGGGCCCTAGCATAGTCAAACTTTTCCAAACCTGTCTTTGCCTTACTCTCTTCTGTTAGCACCTGGGAGCAGACCAACACAAAGCAGGCGCCTTCCATCGCCATGACCTGTGAGAATCTGTTGCAAGCTGGCGGTGTCAAGTGATATGGCCAAGGTTGACCCTCCAAGGCATCCCAGCAAAGAGGCCAGCTGGAAACTTGGATATCTAGGTTTTGAGAGTACTGGTAGTAACGCAGCAGGGGCTGGGTGTGCTCCCAGCAGTTCAAACCGCCGATATTACCGAACGAGGAGGGGGCGACAGCCTTGACGGAATCGGCTTGCCCGTCACCCCAATATGCTCTCTCAACGTGGGTCGGCTTGATCTTTCGGCGATGAAGAACAATGGTGCCGGTCTCGTCGATAAATGACTAAACAGCAGTTAGTGGTTAGCAACTAGCAGCGGCAGAAGCAGATGGCATACCTGAGAAATGTAGAGGGTGCCTTGATATCTCTCACTGTATCCAAGCACAATGAAAACTCCCGCATCACGAACAGCTGTCTTAATTTGTTCCATCTCCTCAGACTCCTTCTCAAGGGAATTGGCAAAATACTCGCTCATAAACGCAGCATTGCTGACTGGCGAGTTTGCCCAAATTGTCCTAGATTTATCTCCTTAGTTAACCATCGTCGCTCCACGAGATTCAGACTTACCATGGGTAGCCCGGGATGAAGATCTCGGGGAAACCAATGACGTTGGCGCCGTTACCAGCAGCCTCTTGGATCAACCCAATCGTTTTGGCAATGCTCCCTTTCAAGTCATTCCAGCATGGTTCGGCCTGGATGGCAGCTAGTTTGCATTTGGAAGGCATTATGAAAGATCGATGAGAGTATTGTTCTTGCTGTTACGACAACGAATGAGATTGAAAGTATAGACGTATTTATGTGCAAGGCTTATCCCCCCTCTCTTGACCTGGGTACGATAAGCTATAAATTACAAATTGCCCCGAAATCTGTCACCTGCAACAGATATCGGAATCAACTCCTCTTTCACCCCGTATCGCATTACCGATCTGGTGCAGATCTCGGATTCAACCACGATACCGGAATTCTTATCTCATTCCGACGGTTCTCCTCCAATCACAGTCACGATCGAGTAATCAACAAAGCTAAAGCCAGTTTAGCTTCATAACAAGCTTTGCCGCCCTGACTCGTCTAAGTTGAGTCGACCAGTTACCCCGCAATAAATCGGGGGTCAATAGTTAGATATTGCTCTCTGTCGTCTGTATCTCACGCGGAATCGTGAAAGGGACAGACCAACCCCCAGATTAGCGTCTCGGGTCTCAGTCTCGTTGATCTGTCCCTCGGAATGAGATCAGCGCTATAGTTGGTATAGATAGGTTAATGTTGATAGAAACCGTCGATGTCGGAATGAGATTATTGCCATAGCCTGGGTAATTGATATCCGGGTGGCCTAGTGGCGTTATGCAAGATAGTTAGACTGAACATGTCGATATGGTGAAGCACAGTTGTTGAAGAAGGTTAGTGTAGAACTATAGATGGGGACATAGTAGCTTTACAAATCACTTGATCGTATCTCTATAATATAAATATAAATGGATATTCTATTGCTGTTCTAATAAAAGCTAATTTCCTATTCTTTTTACTAATAAATCTTACTTGCCAAGTACAGCTCACAAATCATTTGTAGTCAACCTCATTAACATGTTTTACCGCGCCAAATTCCAACCGGGGGACAAGTTCCTCTACGGGATATATGGCATCCAGTACCAGGGCCGGAGTCCAAACAGCCAGCAGCTGGATCTCATTGAGAGGTTCGACAAGCTCATCACTGGACAGGCGCACCTTGACCGCATCACGGTCCCAGGTACTAATGACATGAGCACCCAGATCTGGCTCTCATATTGGTGGCCAGAGTCCCATGAAAAGTGGTGGTCGTCACCTCCTGTGAAACAGTTTTGGGACGAGCTCCCAGCAGACGCTGGCATGTGGAGGGAGATCCTTACAGCCACTGCCAGTCGAGTGCAGAATGCGTGCACTGCTGAGTTGAAGAATGGGATGAATGGCGTGGGAGAGATGGAGCCATTCGGTGATAAGATCGGATATTGGGGCTGTGTTCGTCATCGTATACCAGATGTGAGCTTGGGTGATAAGCTGGCCTCTTCGTTAGAGGACATGCCTACGCGGGTTCCAGAGACAACAACTATTCGCCATGGCAGGACAACTGTCTCCGACCTACCAGACAACATCTGTTTTCTAGTCGAGGGACAAGACCACTCGGGAATGTCCCCAGAAGAGAAGGCTTTGTGGTTCGAAGAGTTTGACGAGCTAGTTACTGGCTGGATGGGCTACCTAGCAAAGGATACCACCGCCAATGGACTCTTCGATGTGCGAATGGGCCACGTCTCAGATCATGGAACGTTCAAAACCGGTGCTCCAATCAATTTGAACCATAACAGGAAGATCGAGATGTTTTACTGGCAGGACATGAGCAAGTTTGAACGGGTTGGCAGAATTCACAGAGGCCACGTCAAGCTTCGAAAGCGGTGGATGGAGGTTTATGGACCTGGCGGGGAGATGGGTGACGGTAAAGGACAAATCAACTTATGGGAGGAAACTTCAATCTTGAGGGGTTCAGATATCTTCGCTGAATATGTTGGGTGCAGAGAGGGTACTGGCTTCATGGCATTCGACAAGTCAGGAATAATTCATAGTCAGCAGGTTGCTTGATTTAAACGCAGTATTTTGACATTCTAGCTGAGACCACTGTGAAGTATAAGCCAAGTGCCTATTTTAGCTAAATAGTTAAAGAATGCTGTCCCAAAGCTGAAGCTCTTTATCGAGAGGATTGTCCACTGCCTTTGAGGCCATATCAAAATGCATAGTTGACCTGCGGCTTGTGTTATATTTCGGCCACCCAGTATCTCCTGTCGTGGCAAATGCCACCCAGGCCCGATGTATAACATCAGCGAGCTCTTGCGAGGGAGTTGGACCAAGAAGAGATTCCGTTCCGAGACCGAGCGTGTCAAAAACGAAGGGGATCTCGAAAGAATGTGACGCGCCAAGGCGGCCACCCGTCTGCGGCGATTGCCAGGCAAACTCATACATATACGTCGATGCTCGAGCCGCCTCTGCATGGGCGTTGGCAAAGCGAATGGCAGGAATCCGCCAAAACCAATCGGTCTGGATCGCCGAGAATAGCTCACCAGCAGTGGCTCCTGGATGGAACACACGATACGCATCGACGCCCTCTGGCGACAAGCCGTACACGCCGGCTATCGCAGACAAGCTATCTTCCGTGATACGATCGATGGATCCGTCTGGGACTAAGAAGAGACGTGTTTCCTCGGTGTTAGAGCCAACGACCAGATCAATGTCGGCTGCAACACCAGCGCGAATAGCATCCATTGGATGCATGGGGATGATATCACCGTCGATTGTGGGTGCCCACGGGATAAAGCTGAGCGCAACCTCGCCCCAGAAAGTCGGGTCAGGGCGCGTGGTCAGCTCGTCTCGCAGCTGAGCCTGAGCCTGGAGGATACGATCAGACGATATCGCCTTGATGGCCTCCAATGTGGCCTCGATGCCAAGAATATCTGCCAACCGCTGTCCGATCCGCTTCGATGTTGCTGCTGAATTGAGTTTTGGGTTGCTCCCGCTTTGCACAATCGCTTGGAGGAAGAGCCCCTTAGCCTTGGGGACAGCAAGTAGTGTGGCGACGCTCATGGCACCGGCCGACTCCCCAAAGATAGTTACCCTGTTGGGGTCGCCGCCAAATGCCTTTATGTTCTTCTGCACCCATTCGAGAGCGGCGATCTGATCAAGCAGGCCAAGGTTGGGGGTGTTATCGGCTAGATAGAGAAATCCTTGAGCACCCACGCGGTAATTGATCGTTACACACACGACGCCGTCGCGGGCAAACCTAGCACCATCGTAGTAGGCTACAGCGCCAGTGGCATGGAACTCAAACATACCGCCGGGAATCCAGACCATTACTGGCCGCCCCGCGGTACCGAGGCTAGGTGTCCAGACGTTAAGAGTCAGACAGTCTTCACCACTGCTGACTAGTTCTGCGAGGCCCTCAGCAATCCCCGGGGGATAGGGGACCTGCGGCGACTTGGGCCCGAAACTTAGCGTGTCGCGCACACCTCCCCAGTGTTCCGGCGGCTGTGGAGGACGGAGATAATTGGACCCAAAAGGTGGTGCAGCAAACGGCACCCCTTTGAACACATGAACATTGTCGGCGGTTCTGCCACGAACATCGCCTGACTCCGTTCTGACTATCGGGTCTGAGGTCTGATTTTTGAGGAGATCTTGCGGCGAGGAAGGTTGTTCCGACATGATGTTGTCTTTGTCCCTAAGGACCGTAAGGTTATTTGAGGTTGAGACTTGAGGTCGAGAGCCTAAAGCAGTAGAGAGAACTGAAGATTATAAGCTTAGTTGTATTGGCGAGCGAAGTAAAGCCAAACTTAACGGACGGCTCGTGTTAGTAGAAAGATTTAAATAATCATATCACAGTCTCCGGTGGGTGATGGCCTTTTCACAGTCTCGAGATCAATGGCGTGACCTCCGGCAGCCACAAAGCAGTAGTGGGGCCACATCTTGGCGTTGTTTGCAGTTCTCACCTGTGGCTAGAAGCATACGTACGCCCACGGACTCTCAATAAGGCTATAAATCATTCGTTTATCAGATCATGTGGCTGGGATGATAATTCTTGGAGTGACTTGTCGGGACAAAATATGCGAATTGGATGCAAGCCGAATTCTTGGCTTATCCTTATCCATGTCAGGTTCTGGCTGCCCGCTAAGACTGGACAGGCAGAGATCCAGCATGGGAACAAGTTTTACTCACGATGGTGGACGCGGCTGGTTGGAATCTCCTGTTTTTAGGTGGCGACAAACTGCCCCAGAGTGGTAAAACAAGTTAAGTACTTTTCTAGGTCTGACTACCACCTGAATATGGTTTATATGCAAGGCCGTGTGAGGCGCGTGATGTGAGCATCAGCAGTGGGGTCTATCAACTCAAGAAAACACTGTTATGAAATCGGTTCAGGCAGTATACCAGCTACCTAGCACAATTGCCCAAGATAAGCTTAATATGCAAGGCCATGGACAGTCAAAGAAGCCTGACTTGGGTGTCGATCTCAACGATGTCTTGAATTCAATCACTTGCCTTGTTGCTTTCGGTTTAGTTTTGAGATGTGGCGAGGGTGAAGTCGATGGTTATGGTTATGCAAGATTTATTCTCTTTTTTTAGATAACATAGAACCCCTTAGCTTAATATTCCACTACCTAGTACAACACACTACTACCATTGCAGTAATAATACTCAGGTGCCTCCTTATCTTCACATCAAACTCCCATTCCGTGTCAAAACCCTAGGCGAGACCATCTTCAACAATAAAGCTGACATCGTTCGTGAAGCTGTTGCTGTTGTCGAAGTTATGAACACCACCATCAGAGGCGGCGTAGCCCTTATTGCCATAGTGTCTGAAGTACCTGGTAGGATAGCTCCAAGAGCGCATTGAGTTACCCTGACCGTTTAGGCCCTTGATAGGACAGAAGGTGGCATCTTCGCCAAACTGCTTAGATCCAGTATTGCTGTCAACATGTAAAACAAATCCAGAGTGTCTGATGAAGCTGCCGGCGGTGTCTTTTGATTCAAACGACACACAATCACTATTCGCCAATCCAGTTCGCACAGTCCAGGTAGACGCACCCCTATCAGAAGCACTACTCGAGCTACTAACGACCTGAGTAATAACGTCTGACCCACTATGCGCGAGGTATCGGTTGGTGTAGCCTGGGGTCGTAACGTGGAGGGAAACAGAGGATCCAATGTTAAGAGAGGGGCCACTTGTTAATGAAGTGACAGCATACCCAGCCGCAACAATATCAGCCTGCACCGAATTCTCGGTATCATCTGAGGGGTAACCACTTGTAACGCAGCCTTCGTAGAAGGTGCCCTGGCCTGTGTTACTGTTATCGCCTCCAATTCCAAGAAGGAGGGCGCCCTCCTTATGCATCGGGTTGTAGCCATCGGGACGATCTCCGTCGTAAAAGGTAGATAGTCCACCAGATGTGGCGTCGCCAGCACGAATAGCCCACGTTCCTGGCTCTCCTTTGACAATAGCAGTCAAGAACCGGTGATTAACTGTCGGGTCCCCAGGATTGTTACGGGCATTCTTTCCGGAGAAGAGACCGTTCTCAAGATCAGCCATAACCCAAGGACCATTACCAGCCCCTGTTCCCCAGCCGTTGACGTTTCCGAAGTAGATAGCTTCCATATGAGCAGCACCAGTATCTGTACTGCTGGTTTCGGCATTTCCATAATCAAAACAGCAGCCACCATTATAGTGGGTGCCGTCAAACACGGCATAGATGCCTTCAGGCTCATCACCTGTTGCTGATCCGCTGACATCATTGTTGCGATAACCCGTTCCAGGCGAAACAAAGACACCATATGCTTTCTTGCCATTGAGGGTAACTGGCGCGCCGTCTGCTGCAGCCATATTGTCCCAACCATTAACATCAGGACCGCTCCAGTAACCACCTTTAGCCTGACCGAGGTGATTACCTCGACCGGTCTGGTCGTAGATAAAGGTTATAAGGCATGTAGTTCCACTGCAAAAGTCGTCCTGATCGGAAGACTTTGCAACACCACCTGCTGAAAGGGGACCGATATCACGGGTAGTTCCATCCGAGGCACGTTTGATCTGGTAGAGAGCACCATTGTATTTGTCAAACAAAGCTCGAGTAGAGCTATGCGCAGCGATACAGGGCGTACCCCCTGCACTGTAGATATCGCAAGGCGCAGCACGCACAACGCTGGCAAGGCCAAGGGCGAAGACGCTTTGTAAAAGCATGATAAGCTTAAGAACTCAAGAAAGAATTTCAACTCAGCTGGCAACAAAATGAAGTTCTAGTAGAAAGTGTTCAATGGAGGAGATGAAGTGAATGATGTTTAGATGAGAGAAGACCACGCATAACCTTTATAGATGAGCGCACGCGAAGAGGCCTTCCAACAAAATCGTATAGTGAAGCCCATTTCGTTCCACCTTGACGCGAGCATTTCCCGACCTGCCTGATTCAGCAATCATCCCTTGCATATCAGTTAAAGTGAAAAGTGATCCTGAGAACGAAATAGTGCAAATAGTGTTGAAAATGGGCAAGGCTTATTGGCACGCTTCACACTGATCACCACACGAGAACCGAACATGACCAAGTTCGCGGGGTAGATCTGGGGTAAAGAAACAGGGTCCTCATGAATCGAGCCTTAGTGCATCACTCTGTCGGCAGTTGACTGCCGAATTCTTATCCGGACAAACCAGAGTGAGGCCGAACGGGATGAATTGGTTAGCAGAGCCAATTGCAAGTGGGGTGTTCGGCTGATCGGAATGCCTGGATAAATTAGTCTGAGGTCATAGCGTAATAAACCAATAACATCGTCAAATCGTCATTGTGTCTTTATTTACCCACGACATCATTATTGGCTGTGTATTCCAGGTACTGCATTGAAGCACTTTATAACTTATTCACATTGATAGAGATGTGGTGACGTTATGACTCACTCCATGGTAACGTTAATTTATTAAAGTCAGTTCAACATAAGTATTTACATAGAAATGAAACAATTCAATATCTAGCTAATATCTAGAGAAGGGCAGGGGCGATGGCAGCCAGAAGAACAAAGAAACTAGCAACCTCCTTGACGGCGCCGCTAACAACAATGGGAGCGCCAGTAGGCTCCCCGCCAGGTGCCGGCTCACCGTGAGAGCCACTGCCCTCAGCCGGTCCAGTGGGCTTGCTTCCAGGTGCAGGCTCGCCGTGGGTATCACCTCCATTGGATTCATGGGAACCATTGGGCTTGGAGTTGGATTCGCCGCCGTAGGGTCCTGTGCAGTCATCTCCAGTACACTCGTGGACATCACCCTTTGATCCATTGTCGTTCGAGCCCTTGCTGTGATCACCATAGCTGGAACCACCGTGAGAACCACTGTCGGAACCTCCATAAGGTTTGCCAGGATGGGAGCTGCCACCGTGATCACTGCTACCACCTCCATTCTGACCCTTGTTGTTGGTGGGGTAGAGAGGAGGACACCTGTGTCCCTCACAGGCGGGAATCTCCTCGGGCTTGCAGTTCTCAGGCGTGCCCCAAGAATTCTCCCAAGGCTTGTAAATAATCTCTCCACCAGAGCATCCCTCGCAGTCTGCTGGCACGTAGAAGTCCTTGTGGTTCCACCAATCGTGGCATTCCTGAGACTTGTATACAGTCTTTCCAGAGCAGCTGCCTCCGAAGCAGAAGTGAGGAACATACTGGAAGCCGCCCTGGCAGTCACAGACCTCAGGGATGTAGACCCACTCGCGGTTGCAGGCGCCGCAGTCGGCCTCAACAAAGATGTATACTACCCGCTCGGTAGCGGTGGTGACGGGTCCAGCAACGGTAGTGGCAAAGGTAGTAACGAAGGTTGACTGATCAGTAACGGTTCGAGTGACCTCGTCGGTGACAACATCAGTTTGACCGCCAGCAGAAACATAAACCGTGAGAAGGCGATCGGAAGAAATGGTCTGGCGACGGTGCATCCTGCGACGCTGAGAGTCACCACCGCAGAACTGAGAGACATCGCCGGGGCACTCGATATCGCAGGAATCGAGCTCAACGCGGGTGGTGTCCTCGCCATCAATCTCGTCACCACAGTAGCAGTCACTAGAAATATTAGCGATTGCAGATAATGTCGAGGGAGGACTATATGACTTACGTATCATAGACACCAAAGTAGGCTCGACCTTGGCAGAGAGTAGAGCATTGATCCAGATCCATAGAGGTATCCGATTCAGCAAGTTCGAAAGTCGGGAAACCATCGGTAGATCCGACACAGCCGAAGAGTGCGAAAGCATCAACAAAGTCAGGGAAACCAGCGAGAGAGGTAGCAGTTGGAGCGGAAGTTTCATCCTCAGTGCCAGTTGCGGTTCCAGTGGGGAAGATTGTCTCGCCGTTGGAGTTGGTGGTGAAGCCGGCAGAGTTAGTTCCAGTAGGGAAAATAGTCTCTCCATTAGAGTTCGTGGTGAATCCAGCAGAGTTGGTGCTAGGGGGAAAGATCGTCTCTCCGTTCGAATTCGTAGTAAAGCCGGCAGAGTTAGTCCCTGTGGGGAAGACAGTCTCACCATTCGAGTTGGTGGTGAAACCAGCCGAGTTAGTTCCAGTAGGGAAAATAGTCTCGCCGTCAGAGTTAGTGGTGAAGCCTGCCGAGTTGGTGCCTGGAGGGGAAACAGTCTCTCCCTCAGAATTGGTAGTAAATCCCTCAGAGTTAGTGTCCGTACCAATTGGCGTTTCAGTACCCGTTGGGAGAGGCGCAATAGGCGTGGTCTCTGCATCCTCGCCAGCTTGGTCAAAAGAGAGATGAGACACAACAACCTCAACAGCATCAGAGCCACAAGTCAGGAAGTATTGGAGATCAGGGCGACCTTCGGCATTAAGCCTGACAGGGTTGCTACGCTGTCCAACCTCTGCTCCACCTGTGTCGCTCATTATTTCTTGGTAGATAGTTTGGCCATCCACCTGAACTTCGAGGGTGCATCCTTCGAAGACCTGACGCTTAAGACCTCTGGGAGGGGGCCTGACAAGGATACTGAAGACGACAAAGATACGCAGGCCTGCGAAGCTGGCTAGGAAGGGCACAAGTCTGAACGTAGCGACTCCATTTCGGATGAAGAGAGAGCTAAAGTTTGTCAGTGCCTCTCGGTATGTAGTCGCTAAGATATACTTACACTGCCGCAGAACCATCAAGTGCAGTAGTGTAACTAGCACCTGCACCAAGCTGGGCTGTTCCAAGACTGATAGGCGCAGACGATGGAGCAGTGCTACTAGTCGTAGAAGCACTGGTATCAATTGAACTAGGAACAGAGCCAGTAGTCGTAGTGGCGGGAATACTGGTGTTTGTAAATCTCTTGAAATTCTGGTTGAACTGCCCGAATGCACTCGAGGCACATGCCGCGAGGAGAAATGAGGACAAACGCATGTTGAACGAGTGGCTGCCAAAGATTGGCTTGTAGTACGAAATGAATGACTGAGTGATGATATCGAATCGAAAACAGTAAGCGAGCTGAACATTTATATGCATCAGGCAGTCAAATGAGTTGAGGGGATAATTTGGGTGGCTTGAATTATGCCAAGGTATCAAATCTCCCTCCATTTCTAAGTCAACGCCCAAGACATCTGCCAAGGTATCACATCCGAGACCACTGCGATTTCAATCAGTCTGGCCTCTGCGCTATTGTGATAGTGTAGAATAATAACCAAGAAAGGAACAGTAATTTGAGATGCATTATTTGCCTTACACCACTATACTAAGATAACCATATGTCCGTACATTCCCAAAGCGACGCCTGCAACATGTTGAAGGGAGATGGCGTATCCGGGCTTATCCCAGTCCAATCAGTAGCTTCTGTTGTCCAAATTTTGTGGTTCGAGAAATGCCGCCACAATTCGTCGGGAAATAAGGGAGAATGTCGTCCAATCACTCATCCCTTGGTGTCTGACTTCCAACTCCATAAACGTTCGGTAAAGGGAGAGCCAAGGTCTTGCAGAATAAAGAAGATTCAATCGCCGATGCATCCAGGGTATGTCAAGATTGAGTTTGTTTTTATTAGTTCATGTGAGCAAGATCTCATAACATTTAAGTGAATTATACAGTCTTAGGTCTAACTTCTGTCTGCTGTGCTCTGTCTGCTTATTTAAGCGCTTAGACACAAGCCTCAACTGTAAGTAACAAATCACAGTTTCAGCTGGTGTGAGTATATATCCTCCAGAAAGAGGTCCAAACTACAGTTGACACATTGTTGAGGTAGAGATAAAAGCTAGAAAACAAGCACGTGAGCTCACCAGCTCAATGTCTTACCC
>JABEEO010000287.1:0-51630 GCA_013364945.1 Fusarium tupiense
ATATACATCTTTATTATTAAGTAATTCATTATGCTAAGCTAGAATAATTACCAACTATTCTAAATATAAACCAGTGGTCAACATTTAGTTCCAACCTAATAAAATTAGCTACAATTTGGGCCAACTTCACTCCGTTGTCAGCCATATATGCCATCGTCTTCTGAATCCAAGCACGCATCGCATGATCTTGTGTAAAAAGCGCAGCGGTATATAGTCCCGGAAGCATAGCTGAGCACTCAAGTATCTGAAAGGGCGAGAAAGGAAGCGTATTATGGGGTCTCGCCGTTGGAAGTATGAGTTCAGGAACAGCAGCGCATACTGCGCGAGTCACCTGTGTAATGCTCTCAGCAACCTCAGCGCTGGGCTCAAATCTCTGGATATGTTCTGCCAGATCAAGGCGCATAAAACGGCATACGGCAAAGTGCTGAGACGCCTTGTGGGTGGGATAGACGTCGTAGTAGCGATCAAAGGCTACGGCTTCACGTGTATCCCTCCGACATGGCCTCCAAGAGCGCAGTAGTTCGCTTTCCATGTGACAGAACTCGTCGTATAAGTCTCGCGCACGCTTTACTGCATCCCTTGGCTTGAGGTTGTCTTCACGGATGTCGGCACGTAGGTTGATAACACCGTTCAAGGTGCCAACCAATGACCATTGCCCGCCCGGAATATAACTGCTTAACTCGTGGTAGAGCCCCAGCACTTCTTCCGGGATTCTCATATGTGCACCACCGCAGGTTGCTCCATAGGCAAAGACCGTTTGAGTAGCGAGCTTTTGGGTGATTGGATTCGAAAACTCGGCTCTGGGGCGGCATTGGACTATAGAAAGTGCACCCTGTAAATGGATCAGCAGAAGTCCCGGGGACTCTGACGATTGGTGATTGTGGCAGATCATCTTCTCATAGAGGTCTAAGAGGTGTACACATTGGAGGGTGGCGTCGTTTAGTGACTGGCTGGCTGCGTTACTCGTTGCTTGCATAGAGGACCGTACGGTTATCCCAAGGCTTCGTAGGGCTGCCAAGTAACGTTGCTTTGCAAGAGGTATCAAATCTTGGCGATTCAAATGGAATGTCATGAAAGCCAAGCTGACCGCATCCACAGAGAGTTCCAGGTGGTTGGCACCAGAATCTCCCAGGAAGGATGGCAGGGTGTCGAGTCCCGATGAGTAGCTACCGATGTATAGAGACAGAAATGCCTGCCTCGCCGACACCACAGGGTTCCATTGAGGCACGGCGGGTAGCCGACTGGCTCTTTGACTGGCCAAGACCTTGTGCATGGTATTCCGAGTCTCGTCACGGAACATAACCTCATTTGAGCTACGGTAACCGTGACAGGTTATTTTAGCTCTACGACATTGGGAGCAGCCTGTAGGAACTAGATCACACTGCACAGATCGTGTCAGTTTCATGTCATATACGCAAGGGCCTTTTTTAGCAAACCTAGGGTCCTTACACGAGTCTTTCGTCTTCTGCAGGGAGCGCAATCCCTCGACGGGCGACCATGGAATACCATAATGCAGGATTAAAGTGGACTCTGCTTCAATGCCTATCAATATGCCGGCCTGCTGTTCGCTTTGAATCACGGTAATCGGAGGGTTTGTAGGATGCCGCATTTGTCTGGGGCGGGCGCATGTCTGTTCTTTTACGTTCCACGGAACGCATACCTGTTAAGGTTAAGTTTCATAGCCTAGACGCGTCATGACAAAAAATGACAAGAATAGAGTTTTGGCTTACTTTTTCTCAAGACAGGCTAAAAAGCCTGGGTCAAAATTAAGATCTAGACCACAATGCTCGATCAAAGAGGATCTTCTTTGCCACCTCTAGCCTTTTAAAGTAGCCGCTCCGTAGTGCAGTAAGGAAGTGGGTCAGTCTCCGGTGAGTTCCGACTATGCCGATACTATCCCTCAGAAACCGAGATGACACCAAAGAAAGGAAAAGGGGGAACCAGTCCCAGTTCTGATTGGCTGTCAATCGATACGCCACAGATACCAGCCTTAAAGAGGCATAGCACTGAGAATAAAAGTCATGTGCATGCTACATAATTAAGGATACTTATATGCTAATAAGCTCCGTAAGGAAATAAAAGTGCTTTATATATTATAGATCTAGATAATCTAACGTGATATTGTTGTGCTATCCTGGTTTCTAAGGGACAAATAGGTAGTTATTAGCTTTAAAGAACTTTCCTTAGCATTTAGGTTTTTTCAGGACACCTAACTAGCCACAAGTGCCAAATCCACATATAGCTTGTTTAGAACAGCTAACCACACAATATCAACCCACGCCTTAGATTGAAGCCCATCGACTACACCATTCTATCTTACACCACAGGTCTCGTGCACTCATTAGGTATTGAAGCCGAACTATTAATCCCTGCCTGTCTTGCCCGGCTTCCGTCAGAGCCCCAATTGCCAGTGTGAATAGTTCAGCATTCTCTACACCTATCCAGTCAAGCCTATGCTCATTATACATCCTCGATAATCTACCCCCCAAATGGGGACTGACCACATTGGAGGTCCTGTTACCTGCTAGAAACGTGACGGGGCCTGAAACATACAGAAGCACTGCTATAGATCCCTGGACTGCTGTATTAGGGTATATTAAGTGTTGTATATACTGAAACCTAAAGTTCTTAAAGCAAAGTAGAACTCTTACTTCGTCCAAGCTCAGACTTTCCCGCAGCAATATTGGATAGATTCAGTAGCAGCTGCAGAAGCACCTCAGTATCGCTGCCGCCCTTTTGTGCGACATCTATAGTCTCTTCCTCAAAGTTGGCTTTATAGAGCTTGAGATGAGGTGGTTGGTCTAACATCATAGAACCAGTCAAGTCCAGAATGTAGATATCAGTCATATTAAGTGAACCTTCAAGATGAGACATACCAAATGGTTGTTACGTGTAGATATCGAGAACTGAGGATATTAATGCCACCTCGATACTAAATCATCTTTTCAAGCCCCGACATATGCGTCTTCCATAGTCAGCATAAACACTGAAGGCTATTATCCTAAAACTCACATCATTGCACGCCAGGTTCACGACTACACCAATAACGGCTTCGTGCGCCATGAGCTGAGCTCCCCCAATCTAATTCCGCAAGATTTCAATCGACGCATTGTAATGTGTCAAACTGTGGCACTGTCTTGAGACGCTTGTCCGCCAGTGCGCTCAGGGTTTATCTCAAGGCGAGCCAGGACCAAGTGCATTGCATAGCGCTATCGTCAGCAAATGCGAGAGTGAAACAAAGCTCACACATGAGCTTACAGAATGGGTCCTCATGGTCTACAGCTACTGCGTACCGTTAGAGCTTGTGTATATATCCCAGAGAGTTATATAACTAACAGAAATGGAGCATGCTGCTCGTTCGGGCTGAGATGGGATACCTGCCAGGCTCTTGGGAGGGGCAAAGAGATAGTACCAGATTGAGCGAAAGTCGATACCCGAGCCCACATGATGATGTATGTAGTGTTCCAGTGCCAGGACTAAAATTACTGGACCTTGGTAGTGAGCTTTCACATTCGATCTCTGGTTATCCTGACTCAGATTTGACAGAGTTCAAGGTTGTTTCTCCCTTGTCGTCTGGACGGGCGCCTCCGAGTGATGCCCATTGGTTTCATCACATGACTGTTGAATCTCCTCTGAGTTTTCCAGTCATTTATATCCTGTGGTCGAGCAATGTTGACAAACATCAAGTCTACTGCCGGTGGATAATTGCTGACTCGGGACGTTGACATTGTAGATATGGGATGGAAGTAGAAAGGTGAGATGTGCGGAGTAGGTATTATTCTTGACGAGGCCCCGGCTTTAAAGCAGCCGTTTCATTTCGTGGACGTCCGTGAGTACAGTCCCTGCTGTAGGATTTGGGTTGTTAGCACTAAAGCTCAAAGCAGATCCATGTTTGCTCTCAGAGAGCGATTTGAGGCATCATCGACAGAATTTCTTATCACACGTATTGAATGCTTTGAACACGGTAGACCCCATCAGCATACAGGAGTTGATGTCAACTAGATGCGTTTTGACACATATAATCTCAGTTGGTTACTCCACCACTAACAGATATATACTGTCCGGTAATCCATCTAGCCTTTTCAGAAACTAGCAGAAGTACAGCACCAGCGAGATCCTTTGCAGTACCAGCCCTATTAGCAGCTCGGGTCATCTCGATGGAGAGCCGTTGGGAGTCATCGGCTATAGCTACAGGGATTGCATCAGTCAAGACGGGGCCAGGGGCGACTACGTTGACCGTGATGCCTTTACTACGTCCCCACTGATCGTTCTGTTAGACATAGCACGCCGATCTCGGACACTTAACTTACCCCCTTGGCCCAGGACCACGTAAGACTGTCGAGAGCAGCTTTGGAAGCACCGTATACGGGAATGTAATTGTCTCCAAGCTTGGAAGCGATGGAGCTGATATTTACAATACGATCGCCAGGGGCAATCAGAGGTACAGCGGCTTGGGCAACAAAGATTGGGCCCTTGACATTGACGTCGAGTACTTCAGTCAACTGTGAAGGGGTGGCTGCCATTGTCACGCCAAAGAGTGGTACTCCTGCGTTATTAACTACGGGTGATAAGTGAGCGGTTTGACTATGACTCGTGGCGGTTATACGTACTAAGAATGTCAATATGATCGGTATTGAACCCCTTCACGTCTCTCTGACCAGATATTGAGCACTCTCGGGGGTCTCGATCTAGTCAATGCAATTCATCGAGCTGTGGATCGGAGTACCTCCTTGATCTAAAGGCGATGCATACGACTAAACCTAGATAGGAAAAAGGTATCCTTGTCACACGGCTGATCCACCACATGCTTCCCAAAACAATCCACCTTGGTCACCTAGCAAATCCATCATCCCTTGCCAAACTCTGGTCAAATCGTTCATTCATCGAGGAAAGGGAGTATCCCTTCTCTAATCCACCAAGTCCGCTGCGCCTCATATGGATCCAAAATGAGGTTATATGCTTCTTCATCGGCTTCAAAGTCATCTGCTTCTCTCTCTGTCAGATGTTTAGAGCGTCGCTTTTCATTGGCGAGCGACCTCTTTCGAAGTTTGTAAACCCGACTCAGGGCGCCCTCCCGTTCCCGGCCAAGAAGTCCATGACCCCAGTTTGACATGACGTGGACAGTGGCAATGGTAGGTATATTCCAACAAGCATTTGCATCAGCCGAGTTCCGTGAGGCTACAGAGCTTCTGTATCTAACGAGCTTCTCCTTGAGTGACTCTAAAACCATCTTGAAGTATCCGTTTCTAACTAGGCCTTGATGATTGTTGAGAAGCTCCCCGTATGGTCCGATGGATGCTACTACCAGGGGACTCCAGGACTTGGTGGGGGGGAATAGTTGTGGAAGTACGTCGACTTCGCTGACAGGCTGGTAGCTCCAAAGGCACTGAGTGTCATATTCATGTCGTCGCTTCGGCATGTCGTCAAAATCTTTCACCGGGCAGAATGAAGCAATATGTGCGTCTGTCCATTCCACTAAGAGTAATTCTTCGATGTGCTTAAAGAGTCTCAATACAGACGATAGGTCAGAGAACTTGTAATTCCCCTCGCTGAATCTAGGATGTGCAAGGTAAAGGGATCCTGTCGATTCTTCCAAGGCGACTCTTTTGACCTTTTGCATGTCATCGGGGTGGAATTGGCTGATATCCCACGCACAGCCACTGACTACGCGATGCTTAGTGTTCCAGTCATCTCCATGGGAAAGAAACAAGACGTCGTGATCATAGTTGAACCATGTTCGAGGACCGTGAGACCGTGTGCGAAAGGCAAGCTGATAGCCTCTCTGGATCAAGACGTCTCGAGATTCTCGGCAGGTATGTAGGAGTGCAGGGATTGGAGCAGTACTGTACATGGAAACCTCCCTGCAAAGCTGCCATGCGTATTCGGGATTCTCGCTTAGCCAATCCAGACTGATTCGAGGGGCGAGCTTTGTCACTTTCCACGGCTGATACGCCGACTTGGTGCTCGAGAAGCCATAACGCTCAAGTGTACGCTGTGTGGTACGAGGAGGGATTTGGGATCGCCAGTTGAATGAGAAGTGGATTAGAGACTCATCTAATCGAATGGCGGATGGCGTTGTGCGTAGATGCTCTGCGAATTCATCGTAGTCTTGCTCATCAAATCGCTGGACATGGACAAAGCGGGGTGGTGTGGCCAGACTGTAGATCTCTTGGCGGAGCTCTAGGGGGAGTAAAGGGAAGTGGTGAAATTCAGTGAGAGCCATGGCAAGGTACCTCGGTGTTTATCGCTGTGGATTGTAATGAAGTGGTGAAGCCTTACCGCTTCGAAGACCCAACTGCGTAAGCAGGCTGACATTATCCGTAGGAACATTATTAGTCCGTGGATTCTAATTGGTCCAGATGGATGATGAGAAACAACGAGTAATCAAATCATTTATGTTTCTGCCTATTCTGTCTAGTACGGGAAGCTTCCCTCTATAAATTTCTCCAAGACTCCGGATTTCTTCTGCAACTCATCCTGTTCGTGCAAGTACGGCAAGAGGATATCCGCCCAGTGATGCTTGCCCTTGTAGTTCGAAGCAGCTTCATCCCAGTTATCAATTGCTTCGGCCAGACGCCCAGGGACATAAGGCTCTTAAGCGATTGTAGTGATTGGCTCAAAATAGGTACGAACTGTGAAGAAAAGAGTTTTGGATCGAGGAAGTCGTCGGAGTGACTGTCTCTCAGAACGAAAGTAGAGGTCGTTGATGGTGAGACCCTTGGAATTTGCCTTTTCCCAGGCTGAGGAATATTTGTTAGGTTGTTCCAAGAAGAGGTGGCGGTGCACTTACAGGCTACTTCATTGCCGTCTTGATCACCCATGCGGTGAGACCAGTGGAGGCCGTCATCGAGTTGGATGAAGAACTACATGGTCATTAGTTTACCAGAAGACAGGGTAGAAGCTTACGTTGTTTCGAACCACCGTCTTGTCTGGCTGCATCGTCTTGAAAAAGCGGTTCATAGACCTCTGCAACTTGGCCTAGTAATGAGGAACCTTGGCTTCAATGTGAAGAGTGTCGAGAGACATTCTGAACTTTTCGCTCAATCGCCAGAAACCGGGGAGACAGACAGCTCTGGCGTTAAGATGGTATAGATAGTCTAAAATGTCAGCCGAGTATCATTAGAAATAGTGAAACCTACCATCTCCTTCGACCAGGATGATAAGATCGTCTTGGACAAGCTTGGCAGCTGTTGCCATTGCTTCCTTGGGAGTATCTGATGGTCAGCTGCGTCTTTACTCTGAGGATGGCACTTACTGGCTGGGTAGATGAATTCTTCCTTTGTAAGAGTATTGTGAAGGACGCCGTTGCTGAGCTGAAAGATCTTGGGATAACGAGCAGTCAACCATGCAGTCAGTTCCTCGAGAACTTCGAAGCAGGCATCTCGAGTGACAGCGTTGTCAACATATTGAACATGCGCATCACTATCTTTCTCGAGCTCAGAGACCTTGGTATCGTGATACCAGAGAAATTTGGAATCCATCTCAATCCAGTTGTTCCAGTCTAATTTTCGAATGCACATGGTGACATGGTTAGGTCCATGGCGACATGGTTGGTAAAGCTCGGGTTTCTTTCCGTCCAGATCGAAATCTACCAGCGGCTTGGGCGAAGGAGTCTTCCATCCAACGTCGGCTTTGACTGTTTGGTCAGATAAACTCTCCAAGCTTTAGGGAACTTACCAGCTGTTGCATTCTTGCCCTTGCGCATCCGTTTATACACGGCGAAGAGCAATGCCACGAAGGCAACGAGAACAACTTCTTGACGAAGACCCATTGATTCGAGTAGTGAAGACACGATTGAATGATGAAACAAGAGAAGAACAGCGATGGACTCAAATTCGTGGCCAACAAGACCTCAACAGTGTTGAGCTTGAATAATCGTAGCCATGATACGATAGCGTGCCTAGAAATTTTCCAATTGCGGATTACTTCCCCGACTTGCATCGACAGATCAGACCAGACAGGACAACTAAACCAACCACGGTAATTCACCGCGATTCAGGCCCCGCGTAAACGTGAGACGAAATAGGTTAGATCAGATTGTGCAGGATGGTGCACCTCAGATCACGCGCTGATGGATAATTACAATACCATTACGACTCACTCGGCTACCCCAGCCCAATAGTGTAGTCCGCTGGTCCCTAATGAGGGGATGTATTGGGGATGATTATTTTCTGCCTATCTCATTACTACTTATGATGTTTTACCAGTCTTGGCCGTCTTGATAACGCCCTCTTTGTGGAGTGCGTCAATAATATCGAGAATTACAAAGTCACACCCCTTTGCTGCCATTATGTTGACTCCTACAGGAACAAGCTCGTTCTGGAGTGTTGAGTTGGAGAACTGGCCCAGGTCGAACATGCCGAGTGAGACTGCGTAGTCTGGGAGTCCTGCGACAGAAGCAAGTCTTCCGGCGTAGACTGTCTGACTGCCTGAGTTGTTGGAGTTGGCCTTTTCTGCTTCCAGGGATTCATCGCACGCTTCTTCGGATCCAAGGGTGGAGTTGCAATTGACAGTAGTGTTGAGCTGGGTAATGAGAGTCTGTTGGTTCGAACTGGCTTGGAGAAGCTCGCGGATATACGGATTTGAACCACTAATCTGTTAGCGGTGAAGAGCATTGACAGGGATGACATACTCTTGGGAAACATCCGGTTTGTATGAAGGATAGCTGGCTGATAGATAGACGTAGACAGCATTCGAGCAACTACTGTTATTAGACGTCAAAACCTCCTTCGCAACCCATTCCTCGACTCCCTTTTTGGAAGCCAAGTCATCTTCATGCGTCAACTCGGTCATTGTCTTGTTGGCGTTCATCCATCCTTCGCGAATCTCAGGCACCATATGAGGGAATGCACCATTGTGAAGACTCTTGTACTCTTCAACATACTCTTGACCAAACTCGTTCCATTGTTCATAGGTTGTCAGATTCAAGTAGACAGTACCCACAATGTTGGAGAGGGCGACATCACTGAACGCCTTGGGCGTAGAGTTTTTCCAGGCCGAGTCAATTGAGAAGACACTTCCATCGGTAGACAAAAGACTTGAGAGGCTGTTTAAGAACTCTCCTACCGCATTCGCCGCCTTCGGGGAGTCTTTTTCGAGGTTAAGGAGAAAACGTTCACTACCGCTGTCAAGGAGGACTTCGGACGGCAACCCAGAATACTCCTTGATCGTGCCAGCATAAAGAGATCGGGTAAACTTGGACAAAATGACAGGATCTCTCGCAATGATGCCCGAGGTGTCCATAGCAGATGAAAGAGGAAGAGCTCCAGTCAGATTGACAGCATCTTGTGTAGGACGATTGCCGTGGACAGCATTCTGGAGCGCCGGGCCACGGATGCTACCGCCTGTATCGCTTCCCATGCTGGCATCAAGCCAGTCATACGAAACGACAGCTGCAGCTGATCCACCGGAGCTATCGCCAGGCGAGTTGTAACCGTCGCCTCGAGGGTTGAAGGGGAGAAGGTAGTCGATGTGCTCTGTGACGTAACCGCCGGCAAAAGCAAACTCGGACATTTTGTTCTTGCCAACGACTACAACACCGGCATCGATGAGTTTCTGTACGCATAGAGCAGTCTTGGTCTTGACTTTGCTCATTTCGTATAGTGCTCTATTACCGCCACTGGTCTTGACTCCCTTGAGATCGTACAAGTCTTTGACACCGAGTCGAAGACCGGCGAGAGGTTTTTCTTTCGTGGGGGTGAAGTAGAGACGTGATGGGACGGCGATCGTGAGACCTCCGGCGGAGAGGGCGCCGGCGCGAAGGGGATGGTGGGTTCCGGAGGGGTCTTGGTATGTGGACTACTACTGTCAGCGATGCTGAATGCATAAGCGGGGAACATACTTGGATGAAGGCTTGATTGGTGTCGACATAAAGACGGTACGCTTCAAAGACATTGCCCGTGTAGCGATGCACAAAGTATGGACCTGCTGGCACGGACTTTTGACCCGTGTATACAGCTGAAACGTTGTACTTGGAAGAATTGAAGGCCAGTTCTGTATCAGAATTGACGTACAAAACTGCGACCGTCAGCTGAGTTGAATGGGAGCATCGCGTAACATACCCTGAGCAAACTCTTTTGTCCAGACATCGTCCTTCTCATACTCCCCCAACACAGAGGCAACACGCTCAGCATTTGCCGTCTGGTTCACCTTCACCACCGTCAACGGCGTAAACTCCTCCGCAGCAGCCGAAACATCCCACGAATCCAATTTCCACGCTGCAGTCGGAGGAACAAAGCACTCATGCTCACCAAGCTGTATCTGCCTCGAAACAGAAGCGGCAGAAACACCCGCAAGGTAGAAAATACCCACCACCAGGGTAGAAAACGACATTGTAATAACTGCTGTCCATTAATCTCACCAGCGAGCGGGAAACTCGTTATATAGAGTGCTCGCCAAGACTGTACCTCTTGGCTTACAGGCTTCCCATGCTCACTGCGGCCAATCGCGGGTTAGCCCCCAAACTGTCGGGGCCCTCGGGGCTAAAGCTGACGATCTTGGGTGACGTGTAGCGTGGTCCTACCCCCACAAGCCGTGCCTTGAAACCAGTTGACATTATCCCGTTTCGGCTATTCAAACTGCGAGCTTGCTGAGATCAGCCCTGTAAGCTGCGGCTGATGTCTGGGGATGCCCATTGAAATGCCCGTATAAGAAGGCTAATGCGAGCTGAGTCTGTGATCATATCGCAACACTCTTGTGAGTCAGTAATTGCATCATCTACAGGAGCTTGAATTGCCTTTTTCACTCTAATACAGTTGTAGATCCTCATATTCTACGGACATCTTCAATTGGCCGAGTCTAAAAGCTTATCCACGTTAAAAGTCTCGGCAAAGTCTGACCCGAGTTTCGGATGAATCACAAACGTCGGCAGTTTCACTTGGCAGCAGATAAGAGTAAAAGGTTAAATTCATCGGCCGATTTTAAACTTGTTAAGTAAGAGTTCTTATTTTACCGTTAGAGTTCCCGTTAGAGTTTAATTCTTGTTGATCGTTATATCTGGCCGTTATTAAGCGCCTCTGTAATCCCGACATCGCGTTTGAACGCCTCGAGCCAATCTTTGTTCTCTGCGATGGTTTGGTTGAATGGGTCGTCGCTGAATTGTTAGAAATGTCTAGCGGTTAGGTTAATTGGGTGACGTACTCGTTGTAGCTGATCCATCGCGCGTAATGCTGAATCTCTTCGTCTGACGGCACGCGACTCGCTGGATTATGTGGCGACATTATCGCAGATACCCAACGTCGTAACTCCTGAGTAAACCATCGCCAGTAATTATGATCATTCAGGAACGCTGTACTTGTTTTGAGAACGAGACCTCGTGCGGCAAGAAGATGAGGATCTGGGCGAAGTGGCGTGTTCCAAGCTTCGGGGTTTTCCATCGTCGTGGAATGTCGCTGTCGGAATGCTGCTAGCCAATAATCGTCATCTGCTGCTGTGTGATTGAGAATTGAATCCGAGCCGTGGATTATAACGCGTGCTTGTCGGCGGAGGTCGTCGTCGGGCGGTTCAATCCCAATGACGCGTTGCAGGTCGAGATAAGCTCCGAGTTCTTGCTCAAGACGCGTGTAGTCTTGGATCATGGCGTGCAGATTCATTCCCTCTGATAACCCGATTAACTCAATTCCTGTGCGTTGTCGAAACGGGAGCAGCCAATCGCCGGGTAGATGAATGATTTTTATGAGCCAGTTGGCGATGAAATCAGATGGAGTTGCTGAAACTTCCTCTAATCGACCAACAATTCTGCAACATTCTTCTCGCAGTTCATCATCCCTGATGCTCAACCCCAAGAGCTGCTTCGCTTGTACAAACTCTTGCAACTGCATCTCAAAAGGGCATCCCTCAAAAATATTATTCTTCCCACTGATTTCCAGTGAAGAAAGTCGACTCTCGGCGTTTGATCTCATCGGTCCGAATTGAGCTTGTTGAGAGATTGCAACGTTGGAAAACACCAGGTCTCGAAGCCATGATGGGCAGACGAGGTCAACGTGAGATAGCGGTTCCGACGCAAATAAGATTCGACACGCTTCGAGCTGCATTTCGTCCCCGGTCGGCATTCGCGCATGTTTGTAAAAGTGATTCTGCATAAAATACGCAAGCTCCAATTTGAGCAACTCATAAGCTGTTCGGGGCGTTTCAACGAGTGCACGGCTCCCTTCGAACGGAAACGGACTATTTCGCTCAGTTTCGATAAAGTCTAGAAGGTCAGTACCTCCGCCAATACGTTAACGATGAAACTCACAAGGAGGAATCGAGTTCTCGACAAG
Source organism: Fusarium tupiense (assembly GCA_013364945.1). NCBI lineage: Eukaryota > Fungi > Ascomycota > Sordariomycetes > Hypocreales > Nectriaceae > Fusarium > Fusarium tupiense. Next base: position 12,261 of record JABEEO010000287.1, read on the forward strand.
TTCAAGAATATGTGGTTCAAATCCCCAATCACCCTTCCAGTCAGCCATAGTCTTGCCCGTCTTGAAATGGTCTGCTAGATGATGCACACGATCAATCCACGTTTCCATAACTAGATTACAGAAACCGCATCGGGAGTGAATTGCAGGCGGAGGAGCCTTCCACTGCCTCATAGGCCACTCAGCAAATTTGGCATTATGGACCAGTTTCAGATGCTGATTCAGATGGTCCTTGCGATTAAACGTGCGTTCCTGAACAGGTCGATTCTTGCACGCTGAGTAATTGTGTGTCTCAATGTGTGCATCATCAGGATCAACGTGACCGCAGAAAACACAGCGAGTCTCGGGACTATCGGCTTTTTGGCCGCGGGGTCCTTCTGGACTGCAGACCCATCGCTCCAGCGGAAGATGAAGAGAATTCTCGTGTCGTGACCAATCGTGCTTTGCTCGGAATGTCTCGGTGCAGAATGTGCATTGGAATGCTTTTCGGGGAGCTGCTAGTGATCTTCGCTCTTCTTTGTATGCACGTCTTCTTCGACGAGAACTTCCACGACTGAAGAGCTCATTGAGGCCGAGTGATGAGCGACTCGTGTGAGAATTAACTGAGCTGATTGAGCTGGATCGTGAGGTGCCGACACTTCTAACCGATGGCGTTCGAGAGAGTCTTGTGTATGGACTCGATGAACCTACTCTGTTAGCCTCATTCACACAAGCTCCGCCAAACTTACCTGATTGCGGTCGCACAGATGCTACAGCTCTCGCAATCGCAGTAACAGCAGCAGGTTCATCCTCGGGCGGCGAATCAACCCATCGCTGCAAAGGATCCATACCAGACGTATTCCTCACAGCCGGCGTCCCAGGTCTAGGCGGTATATCCATAGCAGGTGTATCCCCATGTCTCGGCGAAGAAGCACTCGACGGAATCTTGCCTCGCCGTCTCGCATTAGCCAGCCAATTAGATATCTGCGTCTTTGTAAGACCCGTCTCCTCCTGCAGCATCCGCCGCTCAGGTTCGCGCGGATACGGATGGTTCTGATGCGTCGCGAGCCAATTCTTCAATATGCGCACCGACTCCCTCGTGAATCTCCCGCCGACCTTTGCAGGCGGTGCTGGTGTCGCTGGCTGCGTATATCCATGTAGTGACAGGGGAGTGAAGGGATTTTGCGGCGCAGGATGAGTTGGAGCAAGATTGGGGATTCCATTTGATAGGTCTGGGGGAGGGGCTGAGTCGGACATGTAGGGGGTTAAGTCATCGCTGATGAAGCCGTCCAATAGGTCGACGTCTGTGAAGAGATTGGGGTTGTTGAAATTCATGCTGAGGAGTGAGTGAGTGTGCTGTAGGGGTCAATGCATGCACGTCACTGTAAAGGTGAAGAAGAGAGATCTGGTCCCTTCAGTAAAGGTTATCAAGTGGCGGCATTGTCTGGTGGATTCTGATTGGCTGACAAGAGGGAAACCTTGTCATCACGCCCTATTGATGGGGCGTCATGTGAGCGGGGAACTAGCTCTGAGGAGGCTAATGAATCTGGGTATGTGAATTCTGTATATCTATGAATGTCTATTTGCTTGGTGGAATGTTTCGTGGAGCTGAGATAACATGGCGTGGATTGGTCTCTGGTTGATGTAGATGTCGTCAAATTGTTTCAGGACGTCAGGGTAAGGCCTCAGGTAGTCTCTAGCCTGCCAGAGGTATTTCTCTGCCTTGGACAGATTGCCCGTATTCTGAAGCATTCGGGTGATGTATGCCTCATGTTTCCTTCGCTCATCTTCGGTGAGGTTTTCCTAAAAATGTCAGTACGCCCTATCTATGATCAACAAACGCACCTTGATGTCAAACATGAGATTCATGGTTGGTTCAATGATGACCGCTTTAAAGTCGATTTCGGGGTGTTCTTTTTGAAGGTCTTTTGTTTGCGCTTCAAAGTCAGAGATTGACTGCTCCCGCGTCTTTTCGTACAACTGTTTTGAGCTCATTTTGATGATTTTTTGGTCACTCTTTGATGTTTTGGAGTAAAACTGAGATTTCGTGATGGATTGACGTGGACCCCGACACGTCAACCCTGCAGGAGTGTCGATCACCCCAGAAATTGCATAACGTCATGAATTGCGCTGGCGGGAGGTGACATGATTCAAGTAAGTGGAACAATTGAACATAGCCGTCGTTGAGAATAGCTCATTAGGCTGCTGCATGTTGACAATTGGGCGTAAAGCACGCATCTCTCATGTTGCCTATTTACTCAAAGCCCCCAACAACAGCCCCTGCAGCTCTTGAAGACTCTGTCGACTCGTTTTTTGACTCGCCATGACATAGAAAACATTGCCCAAAACTCGACTGTGAGCATTCCAAGTCCCAGTTCCCTCTCGCAAATGAGTCTGAAGTTTCTTGGCCGCCAAACTCTTATACCCAACACCATCATCATCCCTCAAACTAATCGCCAAAACACTCCCAAGAGCCCAGACCCCCAAAACCTGCTGATTATGCGAGACATTGTTGACAAACTCTCTCGACCAAACAGACCAAGCATGAGTATCCTCCTTCCAATCCTTCTCAGCCCATCCCCATTCACCCCTCTTCTCCATATCCTGCATCTCCCGCACCGACTCAACAGCAACTTGGCATCCAACAGCATGCGCCGTATAACTATGTCCATGCAGCAAAGCGTCACTCTTGTCATCACTGACAAACGCATCGAAAATACTCTCGGAAGCCATGGTCGTGCAGAGCGGCACAAGCCCGCCCGTAAGTAGTTTAGCGTTGACTGAGATGTCGGCGTCGGTGCCGAGGAATGACGCCGCTGTGAACCGACCAAGGCGGTAAAGCCCGGTAAAAACTTCGTCGAAAATTACGGGGAGTCCAGACCATGCCAGTGGGTCTTGGGGGCTGGAGCCATTGCCCAAGAGGTGAGGGGATCGACGGACGACGTCCACTAGAGCTCTTTGGAAGAGGGGATCACTGAACTGTTAGAGGAGTCAGAGGAGAGAGATGAGACTTACACAAATATCATGCCTCCTGCGCCGAGAATTATCGGCTCCATCATGAGAGCACCAAACTTGCGTCCAGAAGCTTGGAGTTTTGAGAGAACGCTTTCAATGTACCGTTCATACTTTCGGTAGTGCTCGGTATTGAGCCGAGATTCGAGATCAAAAACCTCCGAGATCGATTCAAGATCCGAATCCTGTCCCAGTTCATCCCTCAGACCCTCAGGAACCTGCACAACCCACTTCCCTCTGACGCACTGAATGGTAGGATAGTCAAACCAATACCCCTTACCCTCATACCACTCAATCTTTTCATTATAAACACACGGCTCCGCACAATCCATCGCACCAATCGTATCCCCATGATAACTCCCCTTGAGTCCCAGAATATGAACATCATCATTCGGTCCCCAGCCATACCGCAACCTCGCCGCCCGAAGCGCCATCTTGACAGCGACTTCACACCCCGTGCTTCCATTGTCAGAGTAGAAAACACGTGAAAATCGCGGATTGTTGGCGCCTTTGAGGAGCATCTCCGCAAGCGCTAATGCAGGCTCGTGGATTGCCTCGGCAAACATTACGTGGCCGTACCGACCGGCTGCGTAGGCTGCTGCGAGGGTGAGGCGCGAGTTGGCGTGGCCGAGACCTTGGGACCACCATGATGCTGAGCCGTCAAAGGCGGGTTGGAGGAGACCGGTGGTGGAGGTTGAGGGGTTGAGGACTTGGAAATAGTCGCCGTGGGCTGAGTCGATGGCGGAGATTGTATCGGCGGTGACGAGCTTTTGTTGGGTGAAAGGGTACCAGATTGATTTGCTTGCTTTGGAGCTCATTGATTCGAGGCGAGAGATTCGGTCTTTACCTCGTTTGTCGAGAGCTTCGAGGACGTGGTCGACATTGCGGGAGGCGTAGTACTCTTTCATCTGTTCAATGTCTTGTTGTTCATTGTCGAGTCGGGTCGGCGGTTCAGGGACCGTGTCGACAGAGATTCCGCCCAGCTTTGCAAAGTAGTCTCGAAGGTATTGATAGTTTTCATACTTCATATCCTGGAACAGAAGAATTGACTCAATGTCATGGCCGCGCATTCGTAAAGACTCGTAAGCAGAAATGGTTTGTGAGATGCCACCTAACTTCGAGTCTCCCACGAGAATAACTGGCGCACGCAACGGAGCGTAGAGATCAGCTTGGGTGGTGCCAGACGGACCAGGTGAATGAACACCTCCAGCAGTCTCTAGAAACAGCCATCCTGGTCCTTCAGATGCGTATCGCGACGTGGTGTCGTAGATTTTGGTCAGAACATCTTGATCAGATGGGATTGGCTACTCTGTAAGCTTGATTCATAAATCAATTGACTCCATACCTTGCCAGATGCCTTTGCAGCGATATGAGGACTGCACGGAATGTCGTATTGAAAGAGCGTCTCATGGTTCGTCGACGGAGCATATCGTTGAATGTGACTACCTCGTTAGACAATTTCTCCCAAAATTACCAAACTTCTACTCCAATTAGCTCAATCCCCTCAAGATCCCTTAAACTTACACCATCCATCAGCCTCATCCGCAGCCCCCGTAGAAACCGGCTTCAGAAACCACGTCCTCTCACCTCGCCTACTCGCAGCATTACACAGAATCGTGCTAAAAATCGTCTTTCCCACATCAGTATTCGCACCGTAAACCTGATGCGTTCGCAGGGATCGCCAGAGAAGAGCTGGCACGGGCGCCATTTTTTGAGTTGGAGATGGACGAAAGGGTTGAGGTGGAATGCCGCGGTTTATAATGGACGGTCTAGATCGGCACGGCTAACAACTCCGGGCGGGGCGGGGGCTCAACATGTACTAAACCCAACAAATTTCGCGTGGTTTACCGATTGAAGTGACTTGTGAGTGAGTTTTTAACTTTGTACTCCGTAACGATGTCGAAATTGGAGGAGCAGCTGAAAGCGCGATTATTAGATCGTGAGAAACGGTCTCAATTGCGGCGATTGACGACGTTTCCAGCTGACAATGTCGATTTTTCGTCAAATGCATACCTCTCACTGTCTTCGGTACCGGAAATTCGAAGCGCCTATCACTCCCTTCTTGAAAATCATGCAGCGCCGCCTCCGTTGTTAGGCTCCGGAGGTTCACGGCTGCTCGACGGCAATTCAACCCTCGCGGAGAATCTGGAGCGAGACATTGCGGCATTTCACAATGCTGATGCTGGGTTGCTGTTTAATTCGGGGTTTGATGCGAACGTCGGTCTTGTGAGCTGTTTACCGCAGCCGGGAGATGTTGTGGTGTATGACGAACTTATTCATGCGAGTGCTCACGATGGGATGAGGTTGAGTCGCGCAGGACGGAGGGTGCCGTTTAAGCATAATTGTGTGGGTGGGGAGGGAGGACTTGATGATATTTTAAGTGGAATTGGACGTGATAAATCTGTGTTTGTTCTTGTTGAGGGTGTTTACAGCATGGATGGCGACGTTGCTCCTCTCAAAGAGATTGTGGACTGCGTCAAAGGGCGACTCCCAACAAACGGCTACATCATCGTCGACGAAGCGCATTCAACAGGCATTTTTGGCAATCAAGGACGCGGTCTCGTTTGCGAATTGGGTTTGGAGAAGGAAATATTCGCACGACTGCATACCTTTGGCAAAGCAATGAGTTCTTTTGGGGGTAAGTGACCCTAAACCGCTCATCCAACGAAGCTAATTGTGCAGCCATCGTTTTGTGCTCACCCACGACGCGAGAGTACCTCATAAACTACGCACGAACTCTCATCTACACGACTGCAATGCCATTCTCCTGTCTTGCGAGTATCGGCATCTCATATCAGTATCTACAGAGTGGAAAGGCTGATGAGAGGTTAAAGCATCTCTGGAGTCTGGTGAGCTACACGCACAAACTACTGGCGGAAGCATGCTCCCTCAGCCAATCAATTCGCGCGGAGGCAGCGCCGAAGTCACCAATTATACCTGTTTTCACTTCTCAGCCACGCAGTCTAGCGCAGTTCTGTCAGGAAAGGGGGTTCACAGTCCGCCCAATCGTGGCACCGACGGTACCAAAGGGCAGTGAGAGGGTGAGGGTCTGTGTGCATGCAGGGAATACCATTGGACAAGTGGAGGGGTTGGTTGAGACGATCAAGCTTTGGGTGCAGGTACACGAGGGGTCTGCTAAACTATAGACAAGGCGTGTGTGGACGGGTACCTATTATCAGACAGCATTTCGCACACTTTCAGTTAGACGGACATCACATCTTGGACACGGATGATCTATCTGCACGCCTCAACTATGTTATCTAGATTGCTTCGCAGTTGAGCCATCTGGCCGAGAGCTTATAGTGACCGTATAGAACTTAGCCGTACGCCCGAAACAAAGTTGAACCTTTCCCCATTCGTATGCTGTATCCGCTGTTGTGGATCCTAGGCTGGTATTCTACTGGCATTTCAAAGTGTGTGTGGTTACACAAAGCGCTTAGTATACCCTCAGCTCGACAAGTTCTTGAGTTCGTCATTGACGAGTAATACAATGACTAATGAGGCGCTTCAGCAAACCTTACACCCATCCATACCATCTTAGGCCCAAGACTAGTGTATCGCGAGAGGCCTATATAAACTCGACTTGCCCCCAGTCTCCTGACATCCTCGAGGCTGTCCAATTATGGCGCCACATCAGACTGAAGGTGCTGGGAGGAGGCATGTTCTTATCATGGTCACTTGGCTCAATGAACCCTTTCGATATCGACATCTATTTTCCAGATGAAACAACTCAGCCTCGACTCAGAGTAATAATCGAAACCCCAATTAAGTCGTTTGCCCAAAGCATGCCCTAGACCTACGGCTCTCCCTGTCCATCCCGAAACACTTCATCGTACCACGGCTTCTCCACCTCAGCCTTTTCCGTCTTTGCCCGGCAAACGTACCCAAACTCTCGCTCGACGATACTAACCTCGCCCGAATCGACGACAAACGTTCTCGGCTTCTTCTGAGTGACATTCGACCGCGACTCCCAGTACACCAACCGTTCCCCATTGACGGCAATCTCCAGTAATGGCTCTGCTTCGGCGACCTTCAGTTGGGACTTGATGAGTTGGCGGAGGTATGGAAAGAACCAGATGCGGTCCCACCAGAGATATCGCCGTTTCTTGGCTCCATCCTTGTGAGCGTTGTGATGGACGACGACGGGAATGGCTGTGGAGTAGAAATCGGCGTACACGGGCATATCTCCCCAGTCTGCTGGATCATGAAGGACGTGCATGTTTAGAGGGTTTGTAGAAGATTGGATATCATCTGGTACACCATCTAATCTCGGCTCAATCCCGAGAGACACTGACTTTTCAGCAATACCAGTCTCGTTATTCAGCGCAATAATCTCCCCATCTTGTTCCTCAAACACAGTCGGGATGAACAAGCTCTGGGTATAATCCAGACCGACATGATACTCGAAATCGCTAAGCATAACATCGAAGCTCTTATCCTTTCTAGACACGGTATTCTCGCGAAGCCAGCGACGCCAGATTTCTTGTTCCGCAAAGATCTCGCCGAATATCCCTTGATCGCTGTACAAGTCTTTGCCATTCACCAAACCTCTCTGCATTCGCTCATGCACGCGACGAAAGTATTTCCTCATATCGCCAACAGGACCAATCATGCTTCCGCTATTGAGATATTTCGGTCGTACGTCGTGAAACACTTCAGGGTCTCTGTCGGTTTTTGGTCCGTAAAGGTCTTTTCGGGCTGGGCTTCCGGGAAGCTCATCGCAGTGGAGGACTGAGCCTGATGACGGAGGAGGGAAGCATTTCTTCTGGGCAGAAATGATGATGGTTTGTTCCATTGGAGGTTTTCCGCGGCCGTTCCATTGTGATGCCAGTCGTTGGTTGGCTTGGCGATTTGCTTCGTGGTATCGTTTGAGGAGGATCTCTGGCGGAAGCTGGAACCAAACGTCGTACGAATCCGTCAACACGACGATATCATTCTCCTCCAGTCTGTCCTCGTCCGGAGTGTTGGGATTCGAAACGCTATCGAGATACTCTAGAGTACCCGCAATCTTGGCCAGATGAGACCCTCCCTTCCAGCCCTTGGACTTATCATACGTCTTACCCCAATTCACAATAACTGGAGCGGGATACCCCAATGCCAACGCACTCGTGATGACTTTGCATAAATCGTGGTCTGGGTTATTGGCAGGGAGGACTATACTAAGCCGTCGATCCTTTGAAGGAAGCTTGGCAATGTCCGCCTGAGGGTACGTTTCATAGGCTTGGCCAGTCGCGGCCAAGAGTGCGCGGCCCTGGGTACGTTAGCATTGGCGTTGGGGGCTGTTTTCTCGTCCTACCTTGAGAGAGGTGAGTGCTATTAGGCCGGGGAAAATGAGAAGAGCGGCGATGAGCATTATTATTGTCCTGAGGGGAAGACGGGAAAGGCGTCTTGCGAAGAGCTGTAAGCTGGGGCTGTTTTTCTCATGGGTGACTGCATCTTCGAGACTGCTGCTTGAGTTGACCCGTTTGTAGCCTTGGGGCCATATTCGGGGGAACATTTGGCGGAGAGTGTTCATGTTGGACATTGAACAAGATAACGAATATTGAGTGGCATTCAGGGGAGTTCCCTCATATATAAACTCATCACATTCATCTCGACCCCTACATCGCCACAGGAGGAACAAATCTCGGCATATCTTGGCACCTGATATGGTGACGGTTAATACTTGGCGTCAGCATCCTCCAACGTACTACAGCAAACAATGGCAATAACCAGGAAATTATAAAATCTTCACCGTCCAATTACGTGCCCTGGTGCCATGATCCTTCCTTGGCTATGCCGAACGTCCCGAACTCGCTGCTCAATGGTGGAGGTTTACCCCATGCGCCCATGTAGCATCCCGTCTAGCGTCTTGGTATACATCAAAAGAGCATAAAAGCATCTCGCTTGGAGTAAATAACGCGGTTAACTGAACTTTTGTATCCGTCTTGTTTAGTGCCTGCTCTGGTGCTATCTACTTAGTGCCAAAACTAGGTATTTAAAGGGAGTCTATAGAATATACTGTTTAACTTGTAACTAATGGATAGCTGTTAGTCCTTTTGAAAATAAAGTATAGTATAAATCTTCTTCTTCTACCCCTAAAACGAATTATATATTCTGTTTTTATTATAATATTTAAGATATAGTAACCTTAGTACTAAGGCAGAATAACTTTACACACTGAGTTAGCTCTACTGATTTAAGCTCTTAGCTATGAGCCAGAAGTATTATACTTATTAAGAGGTATAGTCATGATCGTTCCCGGGAGAATAACAAGAAATATAAATAAGGCATAATTAATTCAGGTTACTATTACGTCCTTAGCTAGCTAAAGCTACTCTTAGAAGGCAAGACTTAAATTAGTCTAATTAGTTACTAATTAAAAAACATTATACAATTTCTTTAAGTATAATAAAGGAATATTACTTATTTTAACTTAGGCTTCCTACACTTTGAAATTTAGCTATTATAGAGTTATTAGGCAGCTGCTTCGAAATTGATACCCCGCTTTAGAAGCATTGCACAGCCTCAGTCCTACATATTCGCTGTTGCATATCTTTAATCCACCAACACTCCTTTAACTTTTAAAAATGGCATCGAAGAGTCCAAATCTGGAGTCTTTGCTACTATCTCCAGGGTTGACGTCACTATACAAGCCCCTTGCAGTCAGGGAGATCCGACTCCTCGTGATCCAACCAGGCGTGTTTCGTGAGCGACTCAGGTGCGTCTTGAAGACAGTTTCGCTCGATGGCGAACTCCCACGCTTTGAAGCGTTGTCATACTGCTGGAATGAACTTCGAGATACCGTTATAGTTGATGATCACACCATCTCCGTTCCGTCAGATCTGGCTTGGTTTCTTCGCCGATTGAGACGGAAGGCAACTCCGCGCACAGTGTGGGCAGATTCTATCTGCATCAACCAAAGCGACAACAAGGAGAAGGGACATCAAGTCAGCATTATGCGCGAGATATATCGACGTACAGCCGAAGCTCAGGTCTATCTCTGCGAGAGCCCAGGCTCGACTCGGCAACAGGAAGAAGACGAGACCCTAGATGACGAGTATCGACCGTGCCACTGGTATGGCGACGAAAGAGACGTCCATCTCTCTTTATTGCTTACAAAATATGGTCACCAGCCGTTGAGCTACATTATGATGGATACAGTAGCAGTTGGGTTGTTGGCATGCATCAATGACCACTTCTGCTCCCTGGAAAAGGTTATAACTGCCGTCGTTGGACTCTTTCGACATTCAATACAACTTTTGTCATACATGATGGGGCAGCCGTGGTTCTCTAGGATCTGGACATTCCAAGAAGCGGTGCTTCCCAACGCTGTATCCGTGCATTTTGGAGTTTGCGTCTTTCCGCTGGATATGATGCTACGTGCAACCCAAAATATGTTGTATCTCGCAGGAACAAAAGGTCCTCCATGCTGCTCGTCGATTTGGAAGCACTTACCACCTCTGGGTGCACCGGCCACCGGCCACATTGAGGGACATTTGTGGGATCTAAACTACCATCGCGAATCGGCACAAAAGAATAACCAAAGTAACGTCACCAAGGGTAGTGATTTGGTGCTTTTATTGGACGCCACCAGGAACAGACGATGTCAAGAACCTCGCGACCGCATATATGGACTGCTAGGGCTGGTAGACAATTGGCGTTTCACCGAGTCAATCGTGCCCGATTATTCGATCAGTCTTGAAGAGTTGTACATAACAGCGACATGGAAAGCAATGATAGAAACACAGTCGATGCTATTACTTGCGTACAATAAGCCAGGGAAGGGATTGAACTTGCCATCTTGGGTACCTGATTGGTCACGAACGTTATCAGTGGCCGAGAAGGGGTCGATCCCACTGACACGGCTTTCGATTAGTTACTCGGGGAAGCAAGCCTTTGAGCTTTTGTCAAGAAACAGACTGCGCCTAAACATGGTATTCCTTGGTAGTATCCAAAAGGCTCTTGATCTCTCCGACTTTGGTCTTGACAAAATCACAGACGCTCCCCTAGCCTGCGATGCTGTTGTTGGAGCAATACGTGCCTGCCGGGGAATGGTTGGCTTGCCTACCGACTACGAGTCAACAGAAGAACCTGCTAGGTCTAGAGACAAGTTATTTAGAGACAAGATTTTGACAGACTGCTACTTTCAAGAGACAGTAGGGTATCGGAAGTGGAAGAAGAATGAATCCTTCAATGTGAGCGAGCAGCCAACCAACACATTTCATGGAGGTCACGCCCAATCCTTCTTCACCCTAGCCGACGGTCGTTTCAGCCTAGCCAATTTCGAATGCTCTACACAAGACGCGGTATTCGTAACAGTTGGTGGTCTTTCTGTATATCTAGTCCTTCGACCGTACAAATCGAGCCAGACGTGGCCCGACGTGGAAGAATGGGAATTGAGAGGGCCCTGCGAGCTCCGCGACTTCAATCAAGATGTCAAGAAAGGGCCTCTCCAGGGAGATGTATACTCAATTACTTTAGTGTAGCCGATACATAGAAAGATGTAGATAGATCTCGCTTAGAGTACATGGCTCTAGGTTCTGTCTGCTGATTTAAGCTCTCAACCCCAAACTCCAACTGTAAATAACACATCTAGTTTGAGTAAATGGCTCGTTTAAACGACTCTTGCATTTCGTCTCCCGGTGTCCTTGGGCTGGTATGCCTCGTGGTCAATTCCGTGTGTCCCCCATTTTCTCCACCACCGATTTCCATAGGATAATCCTTTTCTGCGACTCCAATGGTTGTTTGGTGTTTTTCGCACCTTTTTCCGCCCGTGAGTGCCTGTTCTATAATTAGATATTGTGAAACACGGGAAAAGATACGTACATCTTCCGTTGTTTCTCCTTGTTCGAGTGGTGAATTGGTTGCACTCCGCACAGTACTTGCGATGGCCCATCCAGCCCCGCAATCTCATAAACAAAGGACATGAAATGCACGCGCAATGCTTTTTGCAGTATGAAACATTGCACAGTGGGTGATCGGATGGGTAGTTTCGACATCGGTAGCAGACTTTGCAGTGGCTGTATTCATGGCGTCCGAAGCGATGGCTTAACGGGGAGTAGACGACTTTTCGATTTCTGGCGCCATCGCAATCTGGCCGGCGGGGAATGTTATTGTGATAAGGATCATGGCATTCTGAAGGTACATCTGGTGTTGGACCGAGTTGATCGACCCATGTGAGATTAGGTTTGCTGGGGATGAGTGGTGCGACGAGATTTCGCATGTCAGGGCCGGTTAGTGAGAGGCAGACTAGATCGTTTCTGGTGCAGAAGCTTAGGATGTCGAGTTTGAGCTCTGGGGGGAACTTGTGAAAGAGGGTGAAGGGTTCTGGAGATGCTGACATGATGTCAAATGGGGCGTGTGAGCTGTAGAGAGTCAAATTGTTGGTATTGAGTATCTAGAAGTGACGAAATGAAGAGAAGCGGAGATATTTATGAGTCTCTCTTTGTGCTACATACTCCAATCTCGATTGTTGCAAGGCATCTTAGGCAGCCTTTCAGACTCCGCAAGAGAGTCACGTGTCGTCTGTCAGCCTTGAAATGTGGGGAATCTGCCTGATTTACCGTCGTTCATTTGCTGACGATTCCCTCGTTCCCCTCTGAGCCCTTCTAATGCAGAGCTTTCTTCGAACTGCACAAGTATTAATATGAGGTGGTATCCTATCTTGAGATAAATATAGCTTCTTGGTTGAAGTGTGTAGCGCTCAAGACACCAGACTTGTTAGGAATTGATGGACTTGTCAATCAGATGGAAGAAGTACTCAAGTAAACTTTTATATCCTGTTTGTAAAGTATTAGCAATTATCTGTTACTCTTTGGTTTGATTTACGAGTTAACTATACGAGAAGAAGCAAAACCTCAGTGTATTATTCAGTGCTCCAAGTGTGACTACTCTTTTAAGAAAGCAGGTCGACATTAAACTTCGAGATACAAACAGACCAACCCGAAACAAACCAATTCACAATACCAGTGCGCCATAAAGACCCTGCTCGCCTCTAGTAAAAGTCATAGAATGGGACAATCTCATTCTCAAACATATCTTCCTCCTCGCCATCGTAGTCAGGATCCTCCGCACCCTTGATCATCAAGTTCAACACATCAAAACCCTCCATTCGGGTCCATGGATGACCAGGTCGTTCCATGGTTGGTCCGCCTTTCATCCCCTGCAACATGTCGTTCGCAAGGAATCGGAACTTGGACAGCGTCTTGTCAAAAGACATTTCACTCTGTGTCCAGTCCAGGGGCCCAACCTTGCTGTCAAGTGGGTTAGGCTCAAGCTTGGCCGCGAGAGAGACATCCTCAGCAGTGAAGAGTTTGTTGAGGGCAGTGTTTCGGACACTGAGGATCTGAGCAGCTACATCTCGTGTCCACTGCTGCAAGAGCTGCTTCGCCATGTGTCGAAAGGTTTTGAGATCGTTGATGAGTTCTCGCTCATTGTCAAACCAGGCCTCAGGCCAGTTGCGTTCGTCCTTGAACAAAGTGCAATGAGGTTCAAGGAACTTGGCCAAGTTAATCTCATAATGAGAGAAGCAACGGCGGAAGACATGTTTTTCTCGCTGGACGCATTCATAAAATCGTTGGATGTCACAAGCCATGATGCGAGTGTTACGTTCCTGCTCGGCGGTCATGGTTGCTTCGGTTCGTGGGGTCAGGTTTGTCTTGTCCAAGGTGGGAGCCATGATACCAGTCTGTTCAGAAGACATGTTGTTTGTGAGAGTAGTAGTGTGGTTTGTCAAGACGTCGTCGTAGGATAGAGGTGTGCAGTCGTCTTTGATGGAGGGGTGGTATTTGGTCGGTAGAGTAGGTACAAGATGAATATCTTGATACTTGACGATCGAAGGATAAGAGGTTCAAAGATTGTTCACTCTGCTCAAGTGATACGATGTCGGAAGCAAGTGGTCGATCAACTGACCTGTGTCCACGACCTTGGGTATGCTTGTATGACTGAGGTCGAGAATAAAATGCAGCGTTGAGCGAAGACTCAAGAGCTTAGAGTGAAGAGTGAAGAGTAAAAGTGAAGGAGGTCTGGTGCGCGAACAAAGGTGAGTGAAATGTATAGAGTGTAGAGTGTCTGGGAGATGTTTGAAGGAAAGAAACAAGTACAGCTGAGCATGGGAGACGCGCTCTATTTATAATAAAACTGTCCCCTTCAAGATTCAAGTTGACTTCCTGTTCACAGTGGCAAGTCATTAGTCTGTTCACAGTGGCACTTCATTGGTGAATTTGAGAAGGTGGCTCAGAGTCATGAGACAGAAGCTTGCAGTGTTCGACAGTCCAAGGCGCAGGTTTGTTCTGCTGATATCTTTACGCAGTTCGTTCAGAAACCCTATTTGCTATGTGATAGTAGAGCTACCTTTTAGTTTACGTTTCACTCAATTTTATACGTGGCCACTTGATTTGAGGGTCAGAGATATACTTTTATCTCTAAATTCCCAACCTTACGATTAATATCGTAACAAAATAGACTTTGCTACTAAAAGGAGACGACAAATGAACTCTCGCTTATGTCAAAGCCTATAATAAATACAGTCTTGAATGCACCAGAAGGTTTTCCAACATGATGCAGTCCCTCCACTTCGTGAGCCGACGTCTAACACTTTTCGTCTTATATCACGTAAACTGCCTCACACCTTTGCTAAGGTGAACTCGCTGATGAGACTAGTCAAAGTTTACGCTCCTTGAGTAATATAGCAGTGGCGAGCGTGATTCCGGAGAACACAATGGAGAGTCCTGATTCGTTAGTCAAGTCTCACTGAGGGACATTCACTTACCGTGACCATACTCGATCCCTCGGATATAACCTTCAACGAGAACCTTTCGAATAGGCTCGGAAGCCTCGTCGAGGTAGGAGACACTCTCAGCCGCTTTTTGAATCACCTAGAAATTTAGCAGACATCACAAAGTCAGTGAAATGACTCACCTCGTCGATGAAATGTTGAGACTTGCCGAGATCACCAAGGTTCTGCTGGATGTCGTGTCTCAGAAGTCCCTGAATGGCTGCGCTCGTACCTGCCATGCCAACTACTGAACCCAAAGTCACAGCGAGGAAGATTCCAGAAGAAGCTGCTGCCTTGTCTTTGGGATCAATGGAAGCTTGAAGAGCGATGAAGGCAGCACTTTGGGCAATGCCCATTCCAAGGCCCCTGAATGGTTAGTGTAAGACTTCAAAAGACAGAGGCACGTACCCTGGGAAGACGTAGAGTGACTCCAACCAATTGGTCTGTCCATGCCAGCGAAGTAGCATCAGAGTATAACTCGTGATTGACGAGACAGCTGAGAAGATGATAAGGGCCTTGTATCGACCAGTTCTCTTGATGATCAAGCCAGTCGCTATGCCTCCGACTGTGTTTCCGATGACTGCAGGGAACAGATGGGCGCCTGCGACGGTGCTCGATACACGCTGAGTAACCTGGAAGTAAATGGGGACGGTATACATCATCTGATCGGTCAGCCTTGGCCGCTTACAGTTTTGGTGCACTTACTCCAAGCTGTGCAGCTGCTTGTCCAAACGCGATCAGATACGTCTTGGTGACACCGCCACTTCTGAGTAGACGAAGAGGGAAGATTGGTTCCTTGGCCCAGCGTGACTCAACGAGTACGAAGGCAGCTGATAGAAGCACGCCAGCAGCAGCGAGAGTTGGCACGAGGGGGTGACTCCACGGGATCTTCTGGCCTCCAATTTCGAGAGGAACCATGAAAGCGAGAACAGAACCGCCCAACAATAAAGCGCCGAGTGCGTCAATCCTCTTGATACGCTCCAGTGTCGCACCCTCAGTTTGAGTCGTAGAGGGGAGAAGAATTGCGGCGATGATCATGGATACAGCAAAGATTGGCGATTGTCCAAGAAATGACCTACTCCGTCAGTATGAGCTGTTGAATGGGCGATAGACTCACCATCTCCAGCCGATTGTATCAGCGAGAAAGCCACCAAGCGGACCACCAATGCTACGACCGACGGTGGCGATGACATTCATGTAGCTTTGCCAAGAGGCAACCTCTCGGAGAGGTGCGAGTTCTGACGGTCAGCTTGGATTACAGGATCAGGGTGAGTCGTACCGGTTATGATGACTGATGCCATTGTAGTCATTCCTGCGCCTCCGGAGCCAGAGATTACGCGACCTAGGATGACCTGCCACATTGACTGGCCGGCGCCTCTGGGGTCTGTTAGAAAAGCTATGTGGATTGGCATAGACTTACACGAGGGCACTGAAATTGTTAGCTAGATTCAAGTCACCAAAGCGTCGGGTGCGGACTGCACTCACCATCCAACAGCAAACAGTCCATAGCAGAAGATCAATATCGTCTTTCGTCCAAAGATGTCGCTCAATTTCCCGTACTACTCAATTAGTCCGACTCGCCTCCAGAATCAGTTCACGTACAATCGTCTGCGATGCCGCACTAGCCAACATGAAGCTGATGAACAGCCAACTCGAATCCTGAAGCTTGCCAAACTCGGATGCAATCACTGGATGAGTGGCCAGGACCAAAGAGCCATCGGCGTTGGAAGTAAAGATGCCTGGATCGTCAGCTTGTACCTCCTATGAATGGAAGACTCACCAATCAGCAACGCGACAACTACTCTTGCGATAAACGCATGGCTGTACGTTTTCGGCTCTTCAGGACTATTTCTCTCGACATCCGACACCTCGGGAGGTATCTCCGGTATCAAGGGAGTCGTCTCTGTCGCGTTAATTCTGGTCATTTCTACGCGCTTGACTTGAGAGAATTATATTGAAAGTTTTATTTTTGATGTCGCTAAATCTCCGATATCATTGTTATCGTAGACGTGATTTCGGATCAAAGCACATCATCGCTGATCCACTCCGCGGAATTGGATGCACTAGCTTGGTGAGGCATATAGACATGGAAAATGGGCAGAAACATATAAAAGCCATGACCCATACTCTATCACCATCAAACATGAAATAGTTCTCGGCTTGAAATGAAGCGATCGATGAGACAACCCCACTGGTTCACGCCGCATCTCCGCATCGACCGCACGGACAAGAACTCGCCTCTTTTGGGACTGATCCCATGAACCCTGCCAGCAGATCTACCGTCTGTTCCTATTTGTCTGTCGCCTGACATTAGCTGTTCCATGTGTCAAGACCAACAGCTAGTCTCACTATCCTCAATTTGCATATCATGAACTTTGAGCTCTCGCTTGGGATGGGCCAATCCTGACTCATCAATCAAGACTAAAATGTGGATCCGCCCTTTCTGGACATGTCCGAGACTTCGCCGTAAACTCATCGTAACCCCATGACCTTCAAATTCCATCAACAGCAACATGGCAGACCCAACAGGTGATCTCTTCATCGACTTTGCAGACTTTCAAAATGCCGCAGAGCCTGAAACCATCTCCCCTGGTATTCTGCAGACATCAACAGCTCCCCCAAAAATCGGTAATCGCTTTTCATCAGAGTCTGTCAAGATTCTGAGGAATTGGTTCGCCGCGCATGAAAGGCATCCGTATCCTACCATCCAAGATGTCCAGGATCTTCAAGAGCAGACGAGTCTGAACAGACAGCAGGTTACGAATTGGTTTGCAAATGCGAGGAGGCGAGCAAAGGTTCATTTGTCGCGGCCGACATCGCCAATGTTTCGGAATGATGATTCGGGGAATTCTTCGGGGCATCACACGCCGATTGATACACCGCGGCGACGTGCTACTCCTGCGCCATTCGAGCATATGAATCCGCTGCAGCGATGGGCGAATTCACCGCCAGAGCACGAGGCTGCGACGGTTGATGATATCTCACGAGCTGTTGCTGCTTTCTCAACGCGACAGGGAAGATCACGAAGTCACGGATCGTCAATCAGCAGTAGAGGGACGTCAGTTTCGAGTCATGACTCTGGGTCGTACAGTTCTGCTCATTCAAAGCAATCATCGACGTCATTTGACATTTTCAAACGGCACAGTCGAAGGAGGCGCACAAAGATGAGAAAAGAAGTGAGGACGAATCTCCTCCAAGCGCAGAATACGTATCAGTGTACGTTCTGCACAGAGACGTTTAAGACAAAATACGATTGGCAGCGTCATGAAAAGTCTCTCCATTTATCGCTTGAAAACTGGGTTTGTTCGCCAAATGGACCGACGGCGATACATCCAGAGGAGGGGCTTCTTTGTGTCTTTTGCGGCGTCAAGAACCCCGACAAAACGCATCTCGATGGACATAATCAGAGTGCCTGTATAGAGCGGCCGATTGAAGAACGGACATATCATCGAAAAGATCATTTACAGCAGCATTTGAGACTAGTCCACATGTCCAAGTTTCTCAAGTGGCCGATGGATGACTGGAAAGTCATGACGCAAGAGGTTAAATCGAGATGTGGATTCTGTGGCATCAATCTTACGACCTGGGCTAGTAGGGTTGATCATCTAGCGGACCATTTCAAAGCTGGGAGTACCATGGAGCACTGGAAGGGTGATTGGGGGTTTGAAGGGAAAGTCATTGAGAGGATTGACAACGCCATGCCTCCTTGTAAGTGTACAGACAGATTAAGATGCGATTTCTAACTTTTCTAGACCTCATTCACTATGAACGAAACTCTCCTCTTCCATTCGCCGCTACAAGAGGTCCAGCAGATACACCCACAAGTGCATACGAACTCATCAAACTCGAACTAGAGTACTACATGCGGAACCGACATCAATTTATAATGCCACCAGATCCCGAGCTTCACTTTGAAGCATGTTCCGTGATCCTCGGCGCAGAAATATCCTCCCCCAACCAAGCGTCGTTATCCCCGTCATGGCTATGGGACTTGTTCATGTCAGCTACTGAGATCGCCAACCAAGCCAAACTTCGACCAACGAAGCAATTAGCAGAGGGGCGACTGAGCCAATTGAAGATCAACGGAAAGGGAAATATCTTTGAGAATTGCGAGCTGGAGGCGGCGTTGCAGCAGTACATGACTGCTCATACGTCCATGGGGCACTTCCCAACGGATTCTGAACTGCAGCAGGAGGCGTGTAACGTACTGAATCGGACAGAGACGGCATCGTCACATCCGTCGAGGAGGTTTCTGGACTTTTTAATGAGGCTTGTCTGGAGTTCGACGGTTTGGCTGGAACCGTTTCGCCAGAGGGCTGAGACTCTTGTGGCGTTGGCGAATGAGTCTGTTGATGACTCTTACTTTCTATGGGGTCAAACAGATACAGCTGTGCCGTTGGATGCTTCGATGGAGCTAGATATGTTGCAGCCTTGGGTTGAGAATCGATCTCTATCACCCGAAGGAGTACCGGAAATACCAGCGATATCGATGCACAGCACGCCAGAGTCAAGAGCACTAATACGAGATAAAGTACGAACACAAACACCATTCTTTATCAACGACAACAACAGCTACCGTCGACTAAAACGAGAACTCTCGCGGTTCGTCATGACGACAATGTCTCCCAACAATCCCAATCGGCATATCCCCAGCGATGACGAATTAAAGTATCAAGCACGATGGATATTATACGATGAGTACGTTTCCCAGTATGCAAACTTCATTGACTAACAGAATAGCGACGATCCTTGGAACCAAACGCCCGTTGACAACGCAGAGTGGCTGCAGGAGTTTAAACGAGACGTTGGACTCCCTACTTAGATACAGGACAAGCACCCATATCTCGAGCAACAGGCTCGCTCTCAATAGAAATGTCAAAGTCGAAAATGTCCATTGGTATGCCGAGAGTTGTGCACGCGTTGGGAATGTCGACTATGCCTGCGATGGCACCGCGGATTGGTGCGCAGGAGAGTAAGAGGTAGATTTGTTCTCCCGAGTAGCCTATATTGTCAGTAGACGTCTTACAGTAATCAAGGTGACTTACCGAATTGTTTGAGGTATTCGATTGCGCGGAGACATGATTGTCTGTAAGCTATGGTTGCATCCATGAAATGCTGCTTTCCATTCTCATCGACGGAGAAGCCTTCAAAGATTAGGTAGCGTGAGGGACTAAACGTAGGGCCCATATCGCCTGGTCTGTAAACTGGACTCTTGAGGCCTCGGGACTTCATGCCGCCTTTGATGAGATCAAACTTGATCGTGATGATGCCAGCCTAGTTTGTCAGAACAGTACTCAACGTCAAGTGTCAGACTCACCATTTCAATAGCACCGCAGAAACTAATCTCGCCATCACCCTGACTAAAATGAAGATCTCCAACAGAAAACTTTGCTCCCTCAACATGAACAGGAAGATACGTCGTAGATCCACGGGAAATGTTATTAATGTCACAATTTCCTCCATGCTCAGGCCGTCCAGGTATAGTCCTCGCTCCCTCCCTCGCAATCTTGGCCAAAACATCACCTGTAGCTTTTCCACCGTGTGCATTAATCTCATTCGGTGGTTGAGCTACAATCTTGGTAGAATCAGCCATTGACGAAATGAGCTCTGCCTCTCGACGGTTCCACTCTGCGAGGATCTCGGCAGACGGGGCACAGCCTAGGATTCCGGGGTGGATTAGCCCGGGGAAGCGCACACCGGGGATATGACGGCTTGAACAGTAGACGCCGTCAAAGTCCCAGATTGCTTTTGCGGCGGTGGGGTAGTGTTCGTCGAGAAAACCTCCGCCGTTTTCTTTGGCAAAGATTCCTGTGAAGCCCCAGGGTGAATGGTCAAAGGGTTGGACGTCGGTTATGTTGACGACGAGGAGATCGCCGGGTTGACTGCCTTTGATGTCGAATGGGCCAGTAAGATAGTGGATTTTGGTAAGGTCAACATCGCGAACATCGTCTGCGCTGTCATTGTTGCCGATTTGACCACCTGTCCAGTCGAGACATTCTATCTTGACTGTCTCACCAGGTTCAACGGTTGCAATACTCGGGACTACAAATTAGCCTTCTGTCAATTGGGTCGATTGAGTGCATACCGTCTGGATGCCATCTGTTGTGGAGATGGGGTTGCTCAGAGGCGGGTTTGTCAAAGGACACGGATTGAACTGTACGGATCTTGCCAGGCATTGTATTGATGGGATTTAAACCTTGAGGATTGTTTTCAGTTGTTTCAATTGTATCTTCTTATAATAGTGATAGAAGTGTTGATAGATAAGACTATCTCGCCGCAAGCCTCCGCATTCATCTCCGCACGAGATAAGAATGATAAGCTCGTCTTGTGACATTCCTGATAAAGCAGGTGGCTGCATTGTCACCCAAGGGCGAAACCCCGCGATTAGCATGACGCTGGTACAGTCTGGACACTGTACGCTGTAGCCCATCGAGATTGGTATATGAGATGGGGGTGTCCTCGGCAGATGAGGGTCTCAGCAGATGAGGAGACCACGGACAATCATGGACGTCAAGACTTTTTCGCTCGGAGACTTTGAGCTTCAGAATGGCAAGGTTTTGCCAAATGCGGTGATTGCGTACAAGACTTTTGGAGAGGCTGGACTTCCGGCTGTTCTTTATCCGAGTTGGTTCTCGGGTGCGTTATCCGATAATGAGTGGCTTATTGGCAAGGACAAGACTCTTGATCCGGAGAGATACTTTATTATTATAACAGCTCTTTTTGGGAATGGGCAATCGACGAGTCCGTCAAACTCGGATATCAGTCCGTTTCCTGATGTTTCGTTCTACGACAATGTCAAGGCCCAGCATCAATTGATGGGTCATCTTGGGGTCAAGCATCTACGGGCTGTGTTGGGCTGGTCGATGGGTGCAGCTCAGGCATTCCAATGGGCTACGCAATACCCCGACTTTATGGACATTTGCGTTCCCTTTTGCGGATCAGCCAAGACGTCTCTCCACAACCAGGTATTCCTCGAAGGCGTCAAGTCAGCGCTCCTCGCAGCAAAGGGATGCACGTCTGCAGGAAGTATCCAAGGACGCGTCGAAACCACAGACAGGAAATGGACTGAGAAGGAGAAGGAAGTTGGTCTGAAAGCCTTTGGGAGGGGATACGCAGGCTGGGGTTTCTCGCAGGCGTTCTATCGACATGAATTGTTCAAGAAGCATTACGGCGCAGCGGATCTTGAAGAGTTTATGAAGAACTTCTGGGAGAAGTGGGCGCTTAGTAAAGACCCTGAGAATCTGCTCGTGATGCTTCACACGTGGCAGGCGGGAGATGTAAGTCAGCAGGAGCCGTATGATGGGGATTTTGAGAAGGCGATGAAGGGGGTCAAGGCGAGGATCTTGGTTCTTCCTAGCAAGACAGATCTCTACTTTCCGTGAGTTGCTCCCTGGATTTGGGGATGGCGTTGATTGCTGACTGTTTAGGCCCGAGGATTCAGAGTACGAGGTTGAGTGTATGGGGGATAATGCGAGTCTGGATGTTTATCCGTCTATTTGGGGACATTGGGCTGGTGGACCGCCTGGGAACATGGAGGATGTGAAATGGTTGGATGAGAGGCTGAGAAAGGTCTTTGATGAGGCTCCCCATAGAGATGTCAGTTGAGCGGCAGTCAATTGCAGGTTTATTGTGTCACATCGCCATCTCCATTTAATTGAACTATCATACAGAGAGTTTTCTTTCAAAGTACCTCCATCACTGCATGCATACTACGTAGATGAAGGTGGCCGCAAGATAAAGCGATCATCCTGTGCGTGCGTATCGATTCGGTCCACCCCTGAGTTGAAGGGAGACCTTGACCACAAGATCTTACGCTGGAGGGTTGCAATCAACCCATTCTTTGACATCCGGGCCCCGACATCATTAAGCCTCCGACTCGGCATCCTCATAAGATAACACCCCAATTGACCAATAAACACAATCCCGAAATCGCTTATATCTACATGTCAAACTAAGGCGCACCCTGATAGCCCTCGGCACTGTACGGCATGTTATCAATGAACCATCAATTACTCGTCTATCTCCCGTATTACCCCAGCTTGTCAGATTAAGGCGTTGACTAGCTTGTCAATCTAGGGCGGATGTCACGACAAGGCGGTTCTCCACCCATCCACTACCACTGATTGCCGAGACTTTGGGACAAACTATTTCTGGTCATATGAACATGTTATACCGATCTCGTGATCTATTGGAACTCTTTGTTGGGTTGTTATTTTGTAAGAGATAGCTAAATTGCGGTGAGGTACGCGTAAGAGTGGTAAACACTCTTACGCGATAGTTCTAGAAGGAATCGAGATATCGCGGGGTATGTGGATTCATCGCAAAGAACTTAGTGGATTCAACACGGGCCCAACTCCGGGCGTACCGTTAGTTCGGATCTCCACGATACCATTATCCATACTACCTCTCAGATTGGCAGCTATCAAGCCAACAAACTAAAACCGGCCAGGGTATTATCGGCTGCTTGTCATTGTTCACAAAGGGCGAAAGCCGGAAAGTCTTCCGGCCACGATAGTAATTCCGGCCTCAATGTATATAGACGCCATGTCTTCCATACTCAAATCAATCACCAATTCAAGTAAATCACACAAAATGTCTGCTGCAAACACACTCTTCCCATACCTCCGCAAGGACCCCTCTGAGCTACCAGAGGGCGAAGATCCTTTCACCATCACAACTCGCACAGGATATCTTCCCTTCTCACTTCCTTTGAAGAAACTCCCTTCTCAATTCGATCCTGTTTCAAACCTTCTTAATGACATTCCTATCCTCAAGGAAGATGGTACTCCAGGACTGTTGGCGACTTTTGCTCTTGGGCCTTTGATTGACGGTGGAGCGCTTCCTGATTTGACTTCTGAGATTGATAATCTCATTGTCCCTGGGACGGACAAGAGAGATATGGCTGCTATTACTGCTGCCTTTAGAGATTATAGCTTTATTGCTTCTTCGTATCTCCTTGAACCTTGCTGGGAGACTTATAGCAAGAGTGATGATGGTGGCTATGGACTTGGACGTCAGACACTTCCCAAGTGCATTGCTGGACCTCTTGTCAAGTGTGCAGAGATGTAAGTCTACCACTCACTCCAATTGACCTCGCTGACTTGGATCCAGTCTGGACATCCCCGCTTTCATGTCCTATGCCGCTTCTTATGCCCTCTACAACTACTGGCTCGTCCATCCCGAGCAAGGGCACGATGACTACGACAACATCCGTCTCGTCCGCGCTTTCGAAAAGGGTCTCGACCCCAAGTCATCCGAGGCGGGCTTCATCCTCACTCACATTCACATGGTCGCTCAAACCGGCGGCCTAATTGAAGGCGCTGTTGATCTGCTGGCCGCTGTTGAGAAAGACAACAGCACCGCCAAGATTGCAGAGGCAAAGGCTAGCTTGGAACTCATCCTCAATGCCATGCAGATCATCGAGACAAACATGGAGGGCATGTGGAGTCAGTCCCTGCCCAAGGACTACATGACCTACCGAACCTTTATCTACGGCATCACCAAGCAGTCCATGTTCCCCGATGGTGTTGTTTACGAGGGACAATATGACGACAAGCCTCAATTCTTCCGGGGAGAGTCTGGTGCCAACGATGCCATCATTCCTCTGCTGGATCACATCTGCGAGATCCCCATGCCCAAGAACCCGTTGACCGATATTCTCGTCGAGTTCAGAGAGTATCGACCCAAGCCTCACCGCGCATTCCTCAAGTATGTTCGCGAAACAGCATCCGAAGTTGGTGTCCGCGATTTCCTCACCAAATCCGGCGATCACAGTCTTGCAGTTCTATATCTTCGCGTCCTCGATCACATTCGAAGCTTCCGATGGCGACACTGGATGTTTACCCGCGAGTACATCATCAAGCATACTACGCATCCTACAGCTACAGGTGGAAGTCCCATCATTACTTGGCTTCCCAACCAGCTCACGGCTGTTATGGATCTAATGGAGGAGGTTGCAAAGGGATCTGGTCTCTGGGCTGTTTTGGAGGAGGGGGTCTGGAGTGGTGGAGGATCTTTGACTCATGAGGATTATACCCTGGTCAAGAAGATTATGGATAATGTTGTTACCAAGAAGGCTCAGTTGAAGAAGGAGGTTGACAAGTATTGCCAGGATCGGGGTGTTTGATAGCATACCTAGTGATAATTAATAGTTTTTTCAATCGTATGCTGTTCCCTTGTGAATTACTGTCAAATCATCGCCTCAGCAGGTGGGTGTTTTTGTGGCGAACAGTTAACTGATTCCATGATCTCTTGAAAGCCAGGTGACTCCGTATACAGAGGTATCATCAGTTATTCGTAGCTTGGCTACGACAAAGTCTCGATGACGCCAAGACTCGGCATCAAGGATCTTTCGCCGAGACTTATCTTATCGTGCCATTGGCCAATCGAACGATTACATTTGCGCACCAATCACAATTAGTCGCAATTTACAGTCTAGATCAAGTGACGTAGATGTCTGACGCTCAGGAAAATTTGATCATCACGACGATCCAATTCCGGCAACTCCGATGACTGAGTCATAATATTGTACTATTCATAATATACTATCGCTAAATATCCATCTCGCTTAAGCAATTGGTTCACAAGTAAAGACACCTCGGACTTCGCCGTGACGGAACTTGAGGATCTGGAAATGTTAGCGAGGTTCAATTGCAGAATGACTGAGGGTAACTTACAATATCGTCAATGGAAGCATATGTTCCACCGACGAGAACAATCATGCCGATAATGAAAATGAGTCCGTTGGCAATGGAAAGAAGAAGGTTCTCCTTTGAGTGCCAGGGTCCCTTTCGGATGAGCATGAACCACATAATAGAGGGGAAGTAAAATGTGAAGCCCGAAATGAACAGCGACGAAGAAATGGACAAGAGATCATTGAAGAAGGGAATAGCCTCGGCAATGATGAAAGCCACAACCGTGATGACAGTGACAAGGGCCAACCAGGTGATCCAACCCATCTTGGTGTTGATGTAGCGGATGATGGAGTTCTTAAACACACGTCCGTGGATGTAACGAGCGACAACTGTGGTGTTGATAGATCCAGAGATGAAGATGACGGGAAGAGCGACACCAAAGGCGATCTTGGAGATGGTGGGACCAGCAGACAGAAGAGCAGGCGACTTGACCTCTGAACCGACAAAGGCATAAATGAGAGCGCCAGTAAGGGTATAGATACCAATCTCAATCAGACCAAGAGCCCAGATTGACTTGACATAGTCACGAGGAGTATGCATCTCGTCCATGAAGCTGAACTGGCAGACAGCAAAGGAGTAGGCGAAAACGATGTTGGTTATGGCGATGAAAGCGTCGGTGAAGCTAAGGTTGTCCTTGGGCCAAGCAGACCAGTCAACAGAAGACATGCCGCCTACCGAGTCACCGGCTTGGATACCAGTTGCGATAATTGTGATGGCGACAGCGATAGCAATGGACACAAAGTCGATGTAACCAAGGATAGCAACCTCTGCGAATGAGGGAGGAATGGCGACGATGAGGAGGATGATGGCAGAGACGACACCAAAGACGACAGAGCATGCTCCATTGTTGGTGAGGTTGAGGAAGGCGATTGTTCCAGTGAGACAGTGAGATCCGACGAGGAAGATGAGTTGAAGAGCAAACATGACACCAACCAGCTATTCAAGTCAGTACATCAATTGGTCAGGGCATCAGTGAAGGAATTGACTAACCTCGTAACCAAACTTGCCAAACATGAGTCTACCAGCATCGGCATAGTGAGAAACCTCAGGAAAAGCAAGCTTGACCTGTCCAACGACGTGCGATGTGTAGATGGCGACGAAACCAAGACCGACAGTGAGAATGACACCAGCGACCATGCCGAGGGTGGCAAAGGCGGAGGGGAGGGATAGACAGCCGAGAGCAATGGCCTCGACGATCAAGACAACCGTCAATCGCTTCCAGCCGAGACGGTGGAAGTGTGCGTTGCCCTCGGCGGCTTTTTGCTTCTCCATGTCGTTGATCTCGGCGACTTCGCCGGTTCGTGTGTCAAACATGTCTGGGATTGATTCTCGACGGCTCTTTTTTGAGTCTGTTGGAGCCGTTTGAGCTGTGTTGATTTGGTCCATGGTGTGTATGTGTATGTATATGTATGAGTGTAAGTGATGTAAGTATGTATAAGTGTATGTATGTAGTTGTTGTCTACTCAGGTGAGTATAGAGAGTACGAGGAGAGGAGAGGACAGACAAAGAGGGAACACGTCTATTATAAAGACAGATAAGCAGAGACCGAGAATGAGGCCGATCTTTGTAGTATACCAGTGGGTCGAGATAGTCCCACCATTCTTCGGAGGCGACCTACGAATCTGAACCATAAACCCACGAACCCTGTTTCTCTTACACCTCGAATTCCCTCACCAGAACCTAATACCCCAGACCCCAGACTCCCTCTCGTCTCCCTCTCTGTAAAAGTAAAAGCTCTCACGGTGCCGAAACTCCGTGTCATGAGGCTCGAGCTCGTGTGCGCCTACAGTGGATCACCAAAACCTTTCGATTACCTAAAGTGGATCGCAACAGAGCCTCTTGCTTGGCTGCAGCCATGTTTGCATTAGTCAATAAAACTCTCCGTCCCTCTACGTATTACCAAATTTTCATCATCATCGCAGACCCGCGTTTTGTCCCCAGAGATTTACTCCGCAAAGGGGAGAGATTAGGTTGAGGAGAGGATGGGTTTTGTTACGTACGAGAATTGTTAAGAATGCGGAGGCACTGAAGATGACAAGTACCGCACAGAATGAGGTTGAGGCGGGAATAGACACGGCTAAGGATCGATCGACATTTCTCTGCCAAGTCGGATCCGTGGCTGGTTATCGCACGAGTGTCATACAGATCGCGTCCGAAAAATTTGCAAAAATGGCTTGGCTTGGCTGCCTGGAGAGAACGGGAAAAAATCTGCCGCCGTCGAAATGTTCTCGAAGGTGTACTAGTCAGGGGTGGCGACTGGGGGTATGGCCCGTATGGGGAATGATAAAGGCGTGCAGGGGGGCGCCAAGCATTGACCATTGAGTCTTTTTTCTTTCGTGGCCTTGAGATAGCGCATGTTGATGTGATTTGAAGGAGCTTAATGCATGGTACGATATTGGGTGGGATATTATGGCTTGAGCGTGAGGGTTCGGGGCACTGAGGTATTTGGTGATCGAGGCGCGGTTAAGTCACTTGACCTCGGGGGATGATAGCCGCTAATACGATGAACACGCGCTGTAGTGCCTGATTACAATAGGCGACTTTAGTGACATCATGCCGTCAGTCAGTCATTCACTCTGTCTCTGTCTCTGCAAATGTTGCAAATGCCTTCATCTCCCGCGAAACGCTGGCTTCGGTATTCGGGGTTCTACAGTGATCAATGCACTCGCATCGCCTATCTAACAGGCCTATCTTGATAAACTCCAACACCAGATTAAAATCCGTCATTGAAACAGAACCAATTGGTCATGTCGGAGCGCATTGGTCGACAAAGTATTTCTCTCGTAATGCTGTGGAGTTGCTGGCCCACTGAAACCAGCGATCTGTGATGTGATTGCTATTCCTAATGGAATCCCCGAGTCAAGGCATCCGTAAACGGCCGACCCCGAGTGCACGGATGAGAAGTATCGTGAGAGAGTTTGAGACTTGGAGTTGGAGTTTATTTGTATTGTACGTGGGAGATTGGGGATGGAGAGGCAGACAGGCTAGAGAGGGTAGAGAAGGTACAGTATTCCGTAGGGGCCGGTAGTTGACGGGTGAAATTGGACTAAAAGTTAGTTTATGCAGGGTTGACTAGAATAGTAATGAGAATGCCGATCACCTGACTGTGACGTACCATATGTGTAGGGTAGTTTAGCCTGTTTAATCGCCGTCATTAGTCTTGACATTTGCGTTGTTGTTGAGGGGCAATTCATACGGATCTTGCTATGTCATTGCTCGTAGTATCATTAATTCATCTTTTATGAAGCTGCTCAAATGTCGAGCTGGCCTAAAGACGTACCAGCCGCTGACACATGAATAGACGTGACGTTGACATCTTGCTGTGCTGACCAGCAAACTCACCATCTTACCCTACAATTCACAAGCTTCGGTCCAGCATTATAGCCTTATCAAACATCTCTGCCCGCTTATCAACAGCATTCTAAACTCCGGGGTTAAAATCGTATCCAAGGGCTTTATCATTATTCCCGCTGATGTAAGATTGAACGGCCGCTATCGGCAGTGGCGGCTCCAATGCGGCTCATCTACGCAACGGTCGGGGATTGCTGCTGTGTCTCATTGTGTGGTCTTGGTGCCATCTAATTGGTCGCGTCGCATCCACGTTAATTGCGACGCGAATCCTCAACTGCAACGCGACGCGTTATATGCATCCACCATGCTTACAAGATTTAACTACGCTCACTCATCCGCACATGACAACCTGACCCCAGACAAATCCAACGGTCTGCATCTGATCTTGGCGACATGCAGACCGTGGACACGGTACAATCCAAGCTTTCAGCTACACAGTGGATCTGGGGTAACGGATAATGACAAACAATTACTATTAATAAATCTCACTCTATCGGATAATGCTCGCCTGGATATCTTTTCATCTCTCGTCAAACTGGAGCATCCCGAAAACGCCAAACTAGCCCAAAGCAACACTAACGAAAGTTTCCTAGACATCGGGTGTTCCCATCACCACTTGAACCGGGACTGTCAGGTCCATCTTGACATCGCCCTCCAACACGACCTTGACGGTGTATGCTCGTGAAACAATGCAGGAGTGAAATGTTGGCACAAACATTTTATCAGCTGTAGGCAGTTTGAAGGGGATTTCGACTGTAGCTGTGTGAAAGACGGGTGAATCCTTGGTGCTTGTCATGTCGACGTTCTGTGTCCATTGCACCTTGGGAGAGGTCTTTGGAAGTGACACTGAGAATGGATAGCCAAAGTTTGCGATTGAAGATCCCTGTGTTGGCAAGTTCATCATCGGCTGATCGCGGAACCAAGTATGCGATTGGATCTTGAGAGAAGCAGATGTAAATTGTGGGGGAATCACATCCGCGGCAGAAGGCTCAAAAGTCAAGCTGATGGGAACTGAAGATCCGCTAGCTTCGTAACCCTCTTTGGTGAGATGGATAGCAGCTGGTTGAGCCGCCACTGCAGAGATTCGACCCTGTGAAGCAGAGAAGATGTTCTTCTTGACCTTCTTGGACCTCTCAATCTTGTATAGATCGTCTCGCTCGGTGATGTTCATAGGAGGCTCTTCGAAGGATGTCGGCATGACGTTGATGGTATGGGAGTTGCCGAGAGTAATGTTGAAACCTTGCTTAGCTCGTGTGAGGACATAGGCTTTGATGCTATATGTCACTCGTGCCATGTCAGGCGCCATGTCGTCCTTTTCCCAGCCGCCGAGCGTTGGAGGCAGTGCCATGTGTCGTTCCCAGACGTCTTCGGAGTTGGTCTTGTGGGTGCATGCTTTGGAGGAGAGATGAGCTGGGATGTTGAAGATGAAGGGAAATGTATAAGTGACGCCAGCTTCAAGGACGTTGTTGGGATACTCGTCGATTGGCATCTCTAGGCGAAGAAATCGATGGGATGTCATGTGTGTCATGTCAGGACCATCTCTTCGCGTTTCGCTAAGCCCATCTAGAGAAATGTCCACTCGATCGTAGCGGGTGCTTCTCGCAGGTGTGATGTTGACGACACCAGAGACTTCAGAGTTGGTGGTGTACACCTTTGAGTTGAAGTGGCCGTTGATGAGGATCTGGACTTCTGGTTTCTTTGTCATTTTTCCTTTCAGCGTTGAGGCCAGTGCATATGCTGAGCCCCAAGGATGAATGCTTCCGTTTCGATGGATGCCGAGATGTTCATACTCTGGGGGAGTGGCAGGTAGTTTTGTGACTTGAACGTCAACAAACGACGGAAGCTTGGCTGCCATTGTAGCTGATGAAGAGCTCATATCGAAGGTAAATTCAAGAGAAGCTCAGTGATGAGAATTTATGACCAAAATCCAACTCAGCTGACCCCCCAGGATTTATATATCTGTCTCTACTCACCTGCGCCCTGTTGTGATTGACCCATTGGCTGATCCATCCATACCATGCCTAGCTTGTTGACATGTTGTAGGGCGCATGTAAAAAAAGGTGCCATCCGATCCAACCCCGGCCTGGAAATAGATCATGGCGTACTCATTTTTGAGCGGAACTTAAGCCGCGCAGAGCTAAGCTTATTTTTCGTCATTTTGAGGACGTGCTTACTCCCGTTTATCCGATTGATAAGTTTGAAGAGATGTTGATCTTGGGCTTCAGAATTGGGGATTTGGAGATGGACCCACTGGAGATGTTCTGTAGATGTCCACTGGGGATTTACAGCGGGGTCTTGTACGTAAAAATCGAGTGATGAGAAGTTTTTTCACCAACAGCTTCATCGACTGTCTCTGTTTCTGTCGTCTAACTTGCGCTGTTCTATCGCTCATAGTTTGCACTTGTTTCTCATCTTACATTTGTCAGATTCATCATCAATCCCCCGTCTTACGGCTGAATCCGACGTCGGCAGAAATAGCATGCCTTGATAATTCGAGTCACAGCCAGCGAAAAAAGCCACAGATTTACGCGAGACCAGACTATTTCCTCGGGTGACCCTCCGAGACCATGACGGTAAATTTTGACGGCATTCTCCATTATTAATCCACCACCTGGTCATGTCGACCGCGCCCTGCGAAGAGTCACTGACGAGACACGGTGTAACGCCCTTCGTGTCAAGTCTGTGAGACAGTGAGAATAGGTATGGTGCAATATGAGTTCAATAGCAACAATTAAATGGCGGTATCGATTCAATAGCAACAATTAATGGCGACATCAGTTCCATAGCAACAATTAATAATGCACGTTACGCACAGCCTCGATGGATTTAACCTTACCGATGAACTTGGCCTTTCCTAATGCATTTAGATCTTAACGCCCTAGCCGGCTGGAAAGCAACTGGACGAGCCAGTTAATTTGGCAAAGGTGATGAACCCGATAATTACTCAGACTCCTGAGTCACCAGATTCCATCATTACAGCTACTTCCCCGGCTATAGGAAATAATTCCGCTCTTCTGATGATGCCCCAATCATCTTCACAGCTTCGTTGGCTCCTCCAAGGGGGTGACTCGAAGCCGTATAATCTAGTATTCGGTACTTGGGTGTTCTCAAACCAAGACTATCTGATGTACACATTTCTTACTCTTGACCGAATACATAATCTGACCGTCGCAAATACCAACTCTTCCATACACATGAGTCACATCAGGCGTGTCTCCAAACTCTACACTTCTCAAATGCCGTCTCAAGACAAGAGAAGTTTCCGAGAAGGGCCAGTATCCATCCAGACCAACAACAGGCATGCAGTAGAGCGTCTCCGATGGCGGGATGTACAAACCCCCAAGACTCTTGTCCGTAAAGTCATAGTCTGGCAGAAACGAAAAGCGACAGTCCTTATCCTTCAGACTGACAAGCTCTTCAGTACTACTATTGCGTATGTATTCATCTCGCATGGTATACTCGTTGGTTCTAAAACTCGGATCGTCAGGGTATACCATCGCAACCTCTTCGATGTGGACGGCGCGAAGAACAATATGACCCTTGGCAACTTCGCCTGCTCTGTCGATACTGCCAAGTTCAACCTGCGCATCGTCAATCGTAACTAGATAGTCTGAGCCAAAATAGTTGTTTTGCCAGTGCACTGTAAAGTCACAGCACATCCACGACCAAGTTGGCGGCCCTCTTGCCACGACAGGTTTTCTGAATCTGCATCGTCGGACAGGACCGCTTGGAGGACCGTCTACTGCTCTCCACAGCAGGGCTTCGGGCAGCATGCTCTTCCAAATTCCTGCCAGGTACACGTCGTTCTTCATTTCAGCGCTGCCCATTGTTTGGAAAGCTTTGGCCATTCCAGATAGCGCGGGCAGGCGATCTTTCTCGAATGTGAGTCCAAGCTTAGAGTATCGGTGGACCACATGTGCCCAATTCCGCATGCCGTGCTTATAGAAGAGATCTCCTTTGACTGCACCCGGATAGTCAGCAGTCTTGGGGACATGGGTGAAGAAATACTTGGTGGCAAAGGTGTTCTTTGTCGTCTCGCCACATTCGCACTGCGCGTGCTGGTTGCACACCCATGTGAGCTCTTTGCTGTTGAAGAGGATTGCACGTGGTGAGAGATGGAGCTCTTGGAACACCCAACCTCTCTGATACAGTGGTTCTTTCACAGTGGGTAGCTGACGATACTCGTACGAAGGGAAGTCGGGGAACAGGTCGAAATTGAAGGTCAGATCATGGCCAATCAGGCGCTGTTGCTAAATGCACATGGTTCTCTTTTGACCACGATCATCCTTCACGGGAATCTTCTCCACTGTCACGAACGGTTCGGGATCGTAGCGATTGGAGTAAAGCCCGTCGCTGCCATCTTTCGCATGGCCGGCGAACAATCCGATAAAGGCATTTGCGTATATGTCCGCCATGTGGGTGGACTCCTCCAACCAATCTTGAGGATCATCTTGAGTGATGCACAAACTGTCAATCCAAATATACTGGATTCCGAGTCTCTTGCAGACATCTGCAGCATCTTGGAAGGTTAATGAAAGGTCACCAAGTGCGATGCCGTCATGAGTAAATTTTCTATAGGTACTCTTGAGTAGCTTGTTGCTAGCTGAGCTCGGGGTTCCCCAGCAGTGACTCAGCGTTGCGTACTTTCCTTTGAGGATGTTGGTTCGAAGGATGAGTCTGTGGTTGCTTATCTCAAGAAGACGCTTTGGTGTTTTCAAGTCTGTGGAATTCCAGCAATCATGCGCGTTTTCACATTCGTGCAGCCGCTCCTTAATCCACATAAAGCACTCATCAGACTTTGAGGAAACCGGGATGTCAATATTGGGTGCCAACTTTGACTCAGCGCTCGGAGTGCCGTCGATAGTCACCCGGTAGACGTTCATATCAATGTCAGGGAGGTATTTCCCATCAAAAGAATCATCTGGAACATGTTGTGAAAATATTCCAATGCCTTGCTGATTGCTCTCGCAGATATAGTCCTTCTTGTTTCCCTTTGCCTCGAAGAATTGGAGGAGGGCAGCGCAATGCCAGCAACCCGCGTCTGCGCCAACTACATAAGCCTCGACTGGTCTAGGGATTGCACGACGGAATTTGTGCGAGCGGTTCTCGTCCTGGGAAACGTCAAAATACGAGTCACAGTATTTGCAGGTCTCGCTCATGTTTCTGTTTGTCAAGAGGTCGAGTAGCTTTTGGTGAAGTCTCTATTCACGCGAGCTTGGTATGAAGTCAGCCTTGCTGCCTCCTCAGGTCAGCCGCCTACAAGTGATCCTAGGATTGTTTTGACGAATTAGGCATGTACTTCGCCTAACCCCAGCCAAATTTGCCATTTTGGTGGCCAATTGAGTTAACTTGCCTACGAATAGTCAGGAGGATGATGGAAAGGCGGCTATGATGCCCTGGACTGTTACCAAGCTGTGTTTCGTATCTTCGGGTTTTAAAGAATAGATTGTCAGATTTAATGATGTATTTCTCCTTGTCAGAAAGTCGGGAGATGTTTTACGATCAACTGATGCATTCATGCAAGTCTTTACGTGCAATGACAAAATGTTTATCTTATCTTATCTCTTATCTCTCCAAAAATTCCAAATTTGCCCCGCGATGAACACCACAGAAATTATCGCCAATCTAAATCCCCAAACACTGGATAACCATCATCATGTCTTCAGACGCAGCGGCTCACAAGCCTATTCACAGCCTTGTCCTTGATACAGGCCCTCTCATCAAGAACGACCCCCCCGCGAATACTCTGCGCGCGAAAGCTGAACAACTCTACACCCTCCCCTGCATTATTTCCGAAATTCGAGATGCCGCCACACGAGCACGAGTAGAGACGACTCTTCTTCCTTTCATCACCCTGCGATCGCCCAACCCCGAGAGCGTAAAGGTCATTCGAGACTTTGCGAGAAGAACAGGAGATTTGGCTGTATTGAGCAAGCCTGATATTGACGTCTTAGCGCTGGGGTATGAGTTGGAGTGTGAGCGAAATGGAGGTGACTGGAGATTGAGAAAGACGCCTGGTCAGAAGGGTTTGAATGGGAAGCCAAACAAGCCTGCTGAGGGTGAGAAGACTGAGACGGAGACGGAGAAGGTTGAGGAGACTCTGGAGAAGGCTGTTGACAATCTGACCATCGAGAACCCTGTTGAGCAGGCCACGGTCGGAGAGTCCAGTCAGTCTACAGAGGCAAAGGACACTGTCGCAGAGACTGTCGCTGAGCCAGAGTCTAAGGATGAGTCAAGCACAGAGGTCACCGAGACCGCAACAAACACGACTGAAGACGCTGCGACCGCAGAGACTGCCCAGGCTGGCGAAAAGGCCGACGAGACAATCGAGGCCGTTGAAGAGGCATCTGAAGGCGACGCCTCTGACGACGAAGGCGGCTGGATCACACCCTCAAACCTCAAGAAGCACCAAGCTGCAGACACCGGAGCTACACCCTCAGCGCCCGTCCAAAAGACCCTCCAAGCCGCCGTCCTCACATCCGATTACGCCATGCAAAACGTCGCTCTCCGAATGAACCTCAACCTCGTCGCCCCATCCCTCGCACGAATCACACATCTCAAGAACTGGGTTCTACGCTGCCACGGCTGCTTCAAGATCACAAAGGAGATGAACAAGCAATTCTGTCCCTCTTGCGGCCAACCTACCCTCAACAGAGTGAGCTGCTCGACCGATGAGCACGGCAACTTCAAGATCCATCTCAAGAAGAACTTTCAGTGGAACAATCGTGGCAATGTCTACAGCGTTCCCAAGCCAGTTCACGGATCTGCAAATGGTCGCCTCCCAAAGAACGCGGGCGGCAAGAATGGCTGGGGAAACAATCTCATTCTGGCGGAGGATCAGAAGGAGTTTACACGCGCGGGAGAGGAGCAGAGACGTCAGAGGAAGAAGGACATCATGGATCAGGATTATCTGCCCGATTTATTAACGGGGCATCGTGCAGGAGGCGGTCAAAAGATTCGCGTGGGAGCGGGACGAAATGTAAACTCGAAGAAGAAGCACTAGTAGTTGTATTGAGACCTTTTAGTCTAACGCCCAAACTGAACCGTAACGCCCGTCATGTGTGATTTATTCGTCCTCTGCAGAAATCAGTCAGTAATTTACCAATAATAGATGAGAGAGGGAGGACGTACTCTGCTGAGTCAAGAGAAGCTCAAATCGTCGCTTGAGAGTAACGCGCTGGCGCGACCACTTGTCATCGGGGGAGAAGCGCGCGGGGTGGGCGGACTTGGTGACTTGTCCTTGGGCGACCTTCTTGAGGGTGTACAGGCGGTTGCCTTGGGCGTCGAGGGTGTACATGAGATGCATGATGGCGGTTGTTGTGGTTGATTGTGAGGTTTTGGTGATGCTGAAGCTTTGCCGTACAGCACTCCAAAGATTGAGCAAAGAATTTTTTGACGGTGCTGGGATCACGTGCAAGGCTTATCGTTATCGGTGACTGAGAAATGTGAATTTGGGGACAAAATGTGAGTTTGGGGGACAAAATCATGACACAAGCGTGCACTGTCTACAGACTTTACTTTTCACACAGAGTTTTGTCACCCTTGTACACCTGGCACAGGCTTAATTTAGCGTGCATGCACTAATTTTAGGTTCTGAGCATCATTACAGGGCATCACTCAGTGGGTGGCTGTCGCAAAAGTCGTCGCAAAATGATCAATTCAAAATTCATGTTCAAAAGCATCTCAAAGAGCGAAACTATCAAGAACGACAAAGTACATCATGCTCGGAAATGACAGAATCATCCATGCACCCTCCAATTACAATGACATCCAAGTGAGAGTCCAATTGCAAATGACATCCAAGTCAATGCAATCACTTGGTAGGACTGATAGGCTCTCCAACACGAGCGCTCTTAGATCCAGCCCATCCTTCACGTTCGTAAAAGCGAAAGACAAGATCGTAGTCCTCGAAGTCGTGAACAATACGATCAATGCGTCTGTATCCTCGGACAGGATCAACAAGACGCTTAGCAGCCCAATTGTTGGAATCATCATCGCCCATGCAGTATGGGTTCTGGGCCGCACCCTTTGCCTCAAAAAGAGTGACGCTGAAACGACCAGGCTTGAAGATGTCGACAACATGCTCAATAATCTCAGTCGTGGTACGTCCACTCTGGCCTCCAGGGACGTTGGTCTCGAATGAAGCAAAGGAACACTGAGGCTCCGGGGTGACGTGAACCGTAAAGTAATGCTCACCCTTGCCAGCCTCAGGGGGGACGACGCCATTAGCCGAGAAGCCGCAGGGACTGAACAGGTATGCGTCGACTCGCGCATCGGGATACTTGCTGGTTGGGTAGACGCTGGAGAGGCCGCAACTCTCCGAGACGACAGTCCCCAATGCGTGACCTTCAGTGGTCAGAGCCTCGATGGAGTCGAGCATGGTGTCGTCGTCGTTCGCAAAGACATCAACCTCGTCAACAGTCTCGGCAAGCCCTCTAAGGCTGTTGATGGCTTCCTTGCGTGCATCCTTGGCCTCTGCAGCCATCTTGTCGCTGGCGACCGCACTCGCGTGCGACAGATAGAACTGCTTGGCGTTTTCGGGATCGAGATCCGTCATGAGGATTTCGAGCGTCTCGTCGTGGTAACTGCTCGGGAGTCCATTGAAGGACGTCCCGACGGGGATCTTGGTGCCTTCGACCTCACCAGGGGTGCGAGGGGGCGTGAGGGCTTGCTGGTTGGGTGAGGTGAGGTACAGATACCAGTGATCGCCGTTCATCTTGCCTACCATATAGGCACTACCTCCGTCGAACATGTCGTCGAGATACTTGACCTCTTGCTTCCAGCTGCGGTGGGGGCCCTGCTGCTTCTCGGGGAAGAGAAAGTTCTTGCGACTGTAGAATACTCGGTATGGAGTCGCGGCTGCTTGGATGTCGTCGGCCGAATTGGCATTGTGGAATGGGAATCCGTGTTTGGCAGCAATGTGAAGCATTCGCTGGAGACCAAGAAGAAGGGTAGTGGTGCCGCAAGTCTTGAGGATGATCTTGTGAGGAAAGACAAACATGCTCGACTCGGAGAGAAGATAGGCATCCATCATTTCACTCTCGAGAACAGACAGGACCTTGCAATTGACCATATCAAGCATGGGAACCCAGGTATCAGCCGGAACTGCCTTGAGACCATTGACAGGAGCAGTAGGAGGCAGAGTCGTCGGACTAGGAGCGAACCAAACCTCGAGAAGCTTCTCGGGACCTTCAAAGGCGTTGGTCGAGTCGAGGTCGGCGGCTACATCGTGGTTGATTGTGAGATGAGGAGTAGCCGAGGCGGGCGAAAAGGTGCAGTTGTACGGGACGGAGGTCATGGCGGCGGATTGTGAGTGTTCTTTGCCCGGTGGCAGAGTCCGCGGAGCACTAGCTGCCGCTCAAACAGACTATGCGGCGTCTGTTTGAGAGAGTAGGCCCACAGGTACGGGGACTTGTTCAGATGCTGGCGGAGCCAGCAGCAATCGATCGATCGGGGGGTAACGCCTCGGGGACGTTAGGGGGGTCGCGAGCGGATGAAGTGGTAGAGCTCTTTTGACGGAATTGTGGCAGAGAAGGTTACTTGGGAGATGTGAATCGGTAGATGGTGGTTGAAGGGGTGCTATCGGGGCCTGAAGTGGTCAGTCAGTCTCTGATGCTGTGATGAGATGCTCAACATACTTGGAAGGTCGAGAGAACAGGAAGCGCAGGAGATCCGTCGGCCGCATAGAAGCCCAGTAAAGGAACCAAGAAAGGTCAGTGACGGTATCGAGAAGAACCGTCGATTGTTTGAGAGATTAGACGCGTTTATTCGACATTGAAGTCGTAACCAAGTTTGCGGTCGCGTGAGCAGTGCGAGGCGAGGCGATCAAGAGGGATAAAACAGAGAGGAGGAGATGAATACAGGACAACAAAACAGATGGAATGCCAGAGAACAGCAAGTGACTGATGCTTGTTTGTTTATGCTACTGTCGGTGAGAGAATTAATTTTGGGCCTCTTTGACAGAAGTGGGAGGGGTTGGGGTTTATTTTTCTGCCCGCGAGCAAGAGAACAAAATTTCTCTCTTTGCATCCCGATCCAACGTGCTAAGGTCTCAGTAAGGCGGTGCTAACTCCCCCAGCCAAGCCCAACCCAAACGGCTGTAAGGTACAGTTTAGTGGGAGCTACGTAGTGCGACTCGTCAAATCCTGCCCAATAGAGGTCATTCTACATGGCTGCGACCACGGGGAAGTAGAGCGTGTCCCCGGCTTCTGGGCCCGAGAACTGCAGGTTTTTTTCTTTTACGAAAAAAGTAGACACCAGCGCTGAGCTTTTTTGGGAGGCGAGCCTATGATTTTTACTGGGTTGAAGGGTGGGGCAGGGCTTGGGAGATCCTTGTAATGGCCACACGAGTTTCGTCATTGTAACTTTCTTGGAAGAAAGGGAGATGCTGTGAGTGCAATGAGCCAATTATGGATGGGTTCGTAAATGCATGTGCCTGAGTGAGTCAATGCCGATGAAGCTTGTGAGACACACAGACAGAGAACAGATGCAGACAGATGCAGACATTATAACCATTCAAGACATACAGATGGACACAGAGATTTGTGTCGCGTACTTTGTTGTTCCCTCCGGGGGCTCC
>JABEEO010000288.1:0-12009 GCA_013364945.1 Fusarium tupiense
TATTTATAGTTAATATATAGGGCTAAAAGAGAAAATAAATAGCGTAATTAAAGATTTCTTACCCTCCCAATAGTTAATTATAAAGTCTTCAATACGTAAAAGGTCTCATTTATTAAGTATACTCCTCTTAACTACTTACTTATTCTTAAAAAGTAAGCTTTTAGCTTATACTAACATAACTATACAATACACGTCTGACGAGTTAGGCTCTGAAGCCCAGTGTTATACTTCACTATACCCCATTGCATGTGTTTACAATACGCATAATTATCGTAGTATATGTGAGTTATATAATTTATAGGGCAAAAGATAGAGTTATGGCTTACCGGTAGGCCAGACTGATATTGTTAAGCATCAGAGGCAAACCATAAGAGTCATAAGAGGACCCGTGAATTGGGTTTTATTACGTGCCAGCGCTGGGTATCGTGGCCTGACGCAATTTAATAACTCCTATACTTTATTTGGCTGACATAAAGTATAACAATAAGGATCCCTACAGATTTGAGATGTGCTATGTATATAATCTTCCTCTAAGAGCTGTAAGTGTTAGAATCACCAGATTGAATCTTACAAAGTCGCTGTTACGCAATTCAGGCATGGGGCTCTCTATCATTACTTGGAAAGTTGCTTTACATTATACATTTACCTCCGCATACTATCCAGACACTTCAGACTTGTTCATACCAAATAATCTCAAGACTTGTCTTCCATATGTCAGCGATGAGTCCCTCCGGAAGCTGGACTCCACCATCCTGAGCATTGTGGACCGCATCCGTAACCGTCAGGCTCCAGCGCCGTTGCAATCCCTCGACAGAGCACTACTGCACTCGTCCCTCGTTGCCAACAGATATAATACGTTCTTAGGCGCAATCCGAACTCCGTGAGCTCATTATTTGCGGGGTTGCCGTGTGTAACGAGGCTTCGTATGAGTGGGACGACCATGCTCCTCTTGCATTGAAGGCCGGCGTGTCACCTATGGCACTCAACCTCATAAGGGAGAAGGATCTGGCAAATGTGGGCAAAACTTACTAGAAAGAAGCCGGTCTGAGGGATAAGGAACTGGTGGTTCTTAGGGCTATAGATGATTTGACGTGCAGTTTGAAGCTGGGAAACGTTGTTTTTGGAGAGTTGGGAGCGTGTTCTGATGAAAGAGAGATCGTTGAGATCGTTCTGACTATTAGTTGTTATAATTGTGTCAGTCGGTTCCTTGTTGCGGTCGACGGTCAGTCTCTCATTTTCCAACCCATTTACCTCCCGATATTACAAGCCAGCGCTGATTTCAGAAATAGTGGGTGAGAAGAACAACACCAGGGCGGCCCTGGATCCCACCGCACGTTCCTAAGAGTAACTCGCTGAGAACTGAGTTTAATATAGCCTAGATATTAAGTCTTTTTAGCTTCAAAGCTTTCTAAGAAATAATATAGCTATTATACTTAATGAGACCTTATAAATATACTTAAGGAATACTAAAAATAAAAATACTTAGTATCTGCTTATTTCTTTAAATAGTTACTATTATACTAGTAATAAAGGTAAAGGTTTTTTAACTAAATTTAATTAGTATTACTATAATTATTTTATTTACTATACTACCTTAAATTTACTTATTAATTAAAAAATATAATAAATTAGGCTTTTATTTATACCTAAACTACTGTTTACGTATATAAAAAAGATTAAGGTAAGATATTATTAATAAGTTTAAAGAAATACTTATTAAGAATATCTAAAGTAAAGGGTTTTTAAATATCCCTATCTCTTTTCTTCTTTTCTTTTCTTCTTATACTTTTACATCTAATATATAAACAGTTTATACACCTTGAATAGTCAGAAAATTAATCCTTCTAGCAATTCTCTGTTCCCCAGCGTCCGTGAATTGTCATGCAGAACAACACCAAGGGTGCAGAATGAAGCCGCCTGTTGGAAGTGGAAGATGACTTCGCTTATGGGCGACTTATAAGACGTAATACAGCCCAAGCGTAAGTAAAAGGTACGGAAGAACGGCACTCGACAAGATATGAACCTTTCGAGTCACTTAACACTTTCTAGTCCTCAACAAGGGGTAAACGACACAAGAGCATAGAAGATCTAAGATGCTTCAAAGCTATAGTGTTTATTAGAATAGGCTTTTTCTTTGATTGCTTATCCGCTTCCCTGATATTAAACAGAACACTCCTAGCTACGTAGGACGTCGAAAGTAGCACTCCCACGACCATGGCAGAGTAGCTAAATAGGAACATCAGGTAATAATATTCATACTGAGTTGGAGTTATCAGCGCAAGTCCAAGGCTTAGAGGTCCCGGACCTTTTGAGGGAGTCGATGATACCAACCACAGCACCATACGTTCCGCCCACAGTGATGAAGGTTCCGATCATGATGATGTTAATGCACCACGCAACCATAAGCTTCCACTTCCACGTTCGATCTGGACAGCTCCAATTGTCATACAGCCACATTGACCCGGCTGGCTGATATGCGAGGACAGCGCCAAGAAGGGCGCCGATCAAAGCAATTAAGTCACCAAATACTGGGA
The DNA here is from genome assembly GCA_013364945.1 of Fusarium tupiense. Taxonomy (NCBI): domain Eukaryota; kingdom Fungi; phylum Ascomycota; class Sordariomycetes; order Hypocreales; family Nectriaceae; genus Fusarium; species Fusarium tupiense. The sequence goes on from JABEEO010000288.1 coordinate 2,535, forward strand.
TACCACTTGCAATGACATAGGCTATAAGAGTTGAGCCACCAGTGCATCCAAGCCATGTAGCCCAGTGGACAAAACTGTTAGCAGTAAGGTGCTTGGATCCTCTAAGGATACGGACAAAATTGTACTTGGCAGTGAGCTGGGGAATATTAGTATCATCAAAGAGAGCTCTGGGAAATTCGACGTACATGAAGCATAATCAGCGATGTCACAAGGAGGCCGGGCAATGCCAAGCCATACGATATACGCTTGATGAGCGGTCCTGCCGAACCAAGAGCTGGCGAAGCAACGAAAGTACCACAAAAGTAGTATACCACGACAGCAATTATAAGATAGATACTGGTCGAGATCACCTGACTAACGACAAGAGACCGAGTGAAAAGTCGGGGATCACGCATCTCGGCCACAACGGCGAAGTACGCAGGCGTAGCAGAACATGCCAAAACCAGGGTCGAGATGCCTGAAACACCCTGAGTAAACGAAGGGCTTTTGAAGAGTTCGTAGTCTGAAGACCAGTGACCAGCTTTTGGAGCATCTGCAGGACGGTCCTGGATACCAACGGCAACGGCAACCACAAAGACTGCGATACAGTTAGAAAGCTGTTGGTAGCATCCATCGATAGATTTTTCAATGAATCTTACTAGCAGAAACGATACAGGCCAGACCGAACCACGCCAGCCAACTGATTCGCCCAAGCGTGCGAATGCTAGAGAGCATGAAGCTCACGACGGCAGCGATGGCAACAAAGGCGGCCGTACAAGTCCCATGCAATGAAATCGCATTTAGCGAAATAGAAATACCGAGTAAAGCTGACCCTGCAACGAAGATGAAGACTGCGATTCAAGCCCGTTAGCGAATTAAACTGAGGATAGACATGGAAACCAGCACACATGCAGAGACAGAACGCAGTTGCGAAGAACTCTCGTCCAATCTTGCCAAACATCAAAGCGCCAGCATCGTCAATGCTATAAACCTCGGGGTGGTTAAGCTTAAAGACTCCAGCCATATAACTAGTCTAGGTGGCAATACCAGCCACAGTGCATAGAAGGATGGCACTCGGAACCATACCGAACGTATCGAATACCGCAGGGAGCGACAAGACACCGAGGCCGATCTGAGTCTTCAGCATGAGTATTACAGTACCCTTCCATCCGAGCTGCTCGTTGTTAGCTAGAAGATCCAACGCGTTTGTGGGTTTTGGGGGAACTTACCCCACGATAGTTGGGACCATCTTGAGTAACGGTTCCAAAAACAGCGTCATGGGCGATGACTTCTTGCTCCTTGACTTCGCCAGGCTGAGAGGGCACTGCATCAAGACGCGTTCCTGTCTCAATGTCGTCTTGAGTTTTATCCATAGCCGATAGGAAATTATGTCGAGAAGTAGTAATAAAGGAATGGAGCGCTGTTGATGAAAAGATGTCGAGGGGGAGCTGGTTGCCTTTATGTATGACCAAGTATACTCACATTTTGTTACAGGCTCAAGAAGGTAGCGTCATGACACTAACGCCTATCATGATTGGGAGATAAGTTGCACGGAGCTACAGGGTTCTAGAGCCTTTAATCCGAAACCATGGATCTCAATTCCGAGGTCGCTTCCCCAGGTTTCCGGCCGCACAAGCTTGCTATCAGTTCCCGGTGCCTATGGATTCTGTGACACATAGAAACCATTCCCTGTGTTACTCCAGGCTTCCCCATGGGGTTCACAAATAAGACTGGCATTTTCCGTATCCGCGTTATCTTTTCTTCTTTCTGTTTTGTTACGCTATGGGCTCTGGGTGGCGATTGCGAGCACGGGAGCTCCGAAAGGCCAATTGGATCTCCAAGTTAGTGCATGATTATTGAGCGCGGAAGTTTTTGAAATGGAAAGCACAGCCGGCAGGGTTGAGTTAGGGCCTTGCTTGAGTCCACAATGACTAAATGAGCCGCGCTAAGTGCATTGACGCTCCCTTGATCTCGTAGCTGGGAATTTAATCAGCTCAGATAGCCTTAACGATCTCTTCGCAGAAGCTTGATAGGAGTAAATCTTATCTTTTCAGGCGACACTTACTATAGATTATCTGTATTTAAGCTTGATTTGCTATGGCTTCAATTTCCACTCTCAGTATATAGCCCCGGGGAATGGATCATGTCGATTTACAGCACCGTAGAACTGTTTTGATATGAGCCAGGCTGGAGAAAGCCACTAACTACGCACAACCAGAATACTATCGATCACAAAAGGTCCGCCTGCAAGGTGATAGATGTCTGCCCAGTTAAATGATGGAGTGGAATATAATATAAGTGGTATGAACAGCGTCTTGCTAGGATAAGAGGAGATAAGTAGTAAAAGAATAAGAATAATAGGGGAGGTAGGAATAGATTGTAAGATAGTAGGGAATAGGGATTTAATATAAAAAAATAAAAAGTCTTATTATAAAGAGGAGAGAAAAGAAAGTCACTCAATTCGGAATAGGAATTTGCTTGTAAGACTTATCGACTAACGGCAAAGGCACCTAGAACACATCCTGGTACGTTCTTATCACGTACGGGTTCATGTTTAGGAGAATTTTGGTGTCATTTCGATGAAGCACACTTATTCAATTAACAAATTACATCTATCAAATCATCATGCGAAGGTGAAACCCGGCCATCCCTTGGCCTTCATCTCTTCATAACGCCGTCTGTATTCTATAACACTTCCACCATACCTCGCGACTGTCCGGACAGATTTGCCTTCCACATTAGTATTAACGCCCGTCAACCAACTGTTAACCTCGTTTGCGAGAGCACCCTTGCCACACTTAACGACATGCTCAGTCCACTCGTCCGAAGCTTGTGCAGAAGTCTCCACGTATATGTAGCCATTTTCTTGGCAGTGCTTTAACAGACCCATGATCACCTTAACAGCTCGCTCAATGCTGCGGGGAATGTTACTAAAGGGTTGATGCGGCCCGAGCACCATGAACATGTTAGGCATGTCGTTGACGAGGATCCCAAGGGTTGTAAGGGGTCTGTGATCGAGCCAGATGGCGTTTTTGCCCTTCTGCGTGTTGCTGCTTCCAAGGAGAGGCCTTCCACTCTTGGAATGGAAATTGATGTTTGCAAATGAACCGGTCACAGCGTTGAATCCGGTCGCAAAGATCAAGATGTCAATCTCATGAATCTTGCCGTCAGAGGTAACGATAGCATTCTCAGTAACCTTTTCAATGGGCGACTGCTTGAGGTCAACAAGGTCAACATTGGACTGGTTGAACACCTCATAATATCCAGTCTCAAGTGGCACACGTCTGGTACCGAAGCCATGGTCCTTGGGGATCAGCTTCTCAGCAATAGCAGGATTAGCAATACGTTGCCGGATTTTCCCAGCCATAAACTCAGAATAGAGCCGGTTGGCTTCATGGTCCGTATAGGTATCACTAAAAACACCCAGCCACTTGCCAAAGCCTGGCTCGGCATAGACCCTTTCCCAAAGCTCTATACGCTCCTCAGGGCTAACGTCGCCAGACTTACGAGGGTCAGGTCGATAGAAGAATCCCGATGGTGTCTCATAACAGTGTGCAAAGACCTTGTTCCAGTTGGCTTTATATTTCTCCATCTGGTCTTTCGATATCTCGTAGTTGCGGAGAGGCGCTGCCCATGTTGCTGTTCTCTGAAACACGGACAGAGATTTGATCGAGGGTTCCTTTGACACAGTGGTTATTGTCTGGATCCCGGTGGCTCCTGTACCGATGACGCCAACGCGCTTCCCTGCGAGATCGCTCATCTTGAAGCTCTTGGGGAAGCGAGACGTGTGAAAGGCTTCGCCTTGGTAGTTCTCGATGCCCGGGATCTTGGGAAGCGAAGGATTAGATAAGACGCCAAGGCAGCTGATGAAATACGTAGCCTCATATCTGACTCCAGCTGAGTCGATGAAGAGCCAGGTGCGTGTATCATCTTGCCATGTTGCAGAAATGATTGTTGTATTAAATTGGATATCTCTTTCAAGGTCGTTTTTCTCAGCAAACCGCTCGATGTATCTGAGCGTCTCAGGCTGCGGCGCAAACGCTTCCTTCCAAGTCCACTCTTGAAGCAAGTCCTTGTCCCAGGATAACTGGTAAGAGACCGACTCGGAATCGAACCGCGCGCCGGGATAGCAGTTCCAGTACCAGGTACCCCCGACACTTGGACCAGCCTCAACAGCACGGACCGTCCATGATGGAAATTGTTGGCGGAGATTATACAAGGTCGAAAGACCAGATAGTCCAGCGCCGATGACGAAAACGTCATATACATGTGAAGGAAGAGACCCCATATTGATACCGGTAGAACTGACTTGATGGTGGAAAGCAAGGAACAAGATCACATAGAAGATATCATAGACTCGGAAGAAAGTAAACAAGATGAGCCTTTATATCATTCTTCTTCGTCAGTGATACGGGGCAAAGGCGAAAGGCAAACGCATGTCATGGTTGTCTGCAACCCTGCCTTCCTGACTTGATATGCCGCTTTCGGCACTACAAACCTTGTCAGTCGAAGAAGATGCTGGACGTAACGTGGAAAATGAACTTACAAGGTTACAGCCATTGAACGATCTATTGTGGACAGCATCTGACTCCATTCTCGAAATCTTGTCCTGTCGACTAGGCTTTCCATTTCAGAAAAGTGGTCACAGGGACGGGCGTTGGTCCTGTTAAGTATCGGTTATTAGCCCCACCAACTTCGAACCCAGTCGCCACATAACGCCAGGTCGAGGTGCTCCACCTTTATCCCCTTATCGATAGTGCTCAAGTTATACCAGAGTGCTAATTAGCTACAGTACTTGATCTTATTATTTAATATAAATAGTTCTTTTATAAAATTTATTTTTCTAATCGTGATGATGCTAATGCACCACACAACCACAAGCTTCCACTTCCACGTTCGGTCTGGAAGGCTCCAATTGTTATATAGCCACATTGACCTGGCTTGGGTATTTATTATAAATTATAATAGCAAAGAGGACTGAATAAGTCCGCATAGTTATGAAGCGGGCTACTGCCTGGCTATATCTAGCTTGAACCATGACAAATAAAATACTCAACCGTGACGTATTTAGCATTCTCCCTTCTATATAGAGTACATTCTCCAAAGTTCTTAAACTAAAAACATATTACTAATAAGAAGATAGACCTCCTCAGAGCCTTTAGTATGTTAGCTAATTCTCTGCTAGCGTGTGACTGATGAAAAGTTCACGTGTGCCTTATTTTCGGCCGAATTTGAAAGGCGAATGGTTTCGAGCCTTAACTTCGTACAACATCTGAGACTTGCAAAGCTATCAGGGGCTAAGCTAACGATTTCTGAGTACATAAATCTTAGTTTGACACTACCTCAGACAACACTTTCCATCCAAGCTGTCACAAAGAAAACCAGTCCATGGGCAAACTGAAAATAATCACTGTCAAAATATGTCGGTACTATCTCCTCCATCATCGCTGTACGCGCAGGCTCTAACTCTATGATTAGGTCAACAACCACATTCACGACAACGACATGCCTGAAATTACTTCCGACGTGACTAGGATCATCAATGGGCCTATCGGCCAGGTTTGGGGGATTATAACCTCTTTCGGGGCTTAAGTTCTCTGATTTCCCGGTTGCGTCTCCTCTTCTCTCGAGGGGTATGGCCCGGGGTCCGTCCGCACCATTCGGTGGGAGCCGAACGCGTGAGTAAACGGGGTTCGCGAGGTGATGTTGTTCTGCGATCCGGTCAGGCATCACCTTCGTTTCCAGGTTTACAATGAAGACGTCGGTGACGCTACAGGGGAAATCTTCTCCAACATTATCCTAGAGGACATAGATGGTAAATCGACCAAGTTCCGATGGTATGGGGAGAGCACGCCACATGAGGATCCAGTGGTTTGGACCAGCTTGGTTGAATATGTCGAGGACATGTACGCTCGTTGTGCGGAAGCAATTGGTCAGAAGCTGTCACATAAGTAGATAATTACAAGCAGTACAGAACAGGCTATGATTGTCGGTAAATACATCTTTGAATGTAAAAGTCAGACTCCGCACCGGCCAGAAATGACTTCGTGTCTCCTCACATAAAGGCTGCTCCCCTATGTACTACCCTTGAAGTCAACCTTTTCTTCTACTGTGGTGTGTATAGTCATGTTGGTAACATGACAGAATATAAAAAACCGACCTTATATATGATAATTATTTTACTTTTTTAACAGAAAGCTCTATTAAAGTTATCAGAAAAAAGAGCTAGTATATATCTATAGATAGGTTATACTAACTAGCACATCAGTTTAACTAAACTTGAGGCATTTACAGTTCTATAACAATCTTTTGTGCAGATACACCACCCTGAAGCTTGGTGATACCCTCCTGGATCTTTTCCAGCCCCTTACCAATGACGAGCGGGTCAGGTTTGGTCTGAAGCAGCCCGCTGGCCAAGGCCTTGGGAATCCAGTCTTTGAAATGCTCGTTGACATGCTTGTCCGTCGCAAAGTGAAGGCCCGTAGCTGTGAAGAGTCGAAGTTAGAAGAGCATTGCCTTGTGTGGGAGTAGAAGTGTGACACCTACTATCCTTGGCTCCTGGGAGACTCTCCTGAATATATCCGGGTAAGGCGTATAAGGGTTGGACAGACACAACATGAAGACTGCTCTTGCCGAGCTCGCGAAGAATCTCGATGATAGGCTTGAAGCTTGCCTCCTCCGATACGGCGTCAAAGACACCGACCACAGGACTACCAGACAGAGCGGCAGTAACATCTTGCACAATGGTTGCCGAACGGTAATCAAGGACTTCAGCAGCACCAAGCGACCTGACACGTTCGTGGTTGGCCGCCGATGCCGTAGTCACAACACGCAGGCCGGATGCGACCGCCAGCTGGATTGCAGTTCCACCTACAGAAGATGCACCACCCCAGATGAGGATGGAATCACCAGTGGGGATAGGGTTCAGCGAAGGCAGAGGCAGTCCGAGATCTTCCTTACGGTATAAACCAATCGTTGCTGTGGAAAGAGCCAGAGGCAGAACGGATGCCTGGCTGAAGCTGATATGGCTTGGGATGGGCCACACTGAGTGCTCTGGGATGCTGGTATAGTTTTGGAAGCCTCCATGAGCATTTTCGCCCGAACTCAGGCTCATTGGATGACTTGATGTATCATGTCAATGACTTTCCATCATAGCAAGGGTGTTGACCCGTTAAATGGTCACTTACCCAAACACGCGCTGGCCTTTACTAAATCCAGTGACCCCTGCTCCGACGGCCTCTACAACGCCAGCAACGTCGCCGCCATGGACAAAAGGGTAGGACCTAACGACCATGTTACGGATAGGTTCGATAATCCTTCGAGTATGTTAGCCGCTTCCTTTCAGCCATTCTCCTCGAGTCTTCATTACAATAGCTTCCAGTCTATAGGATTCTTTGAAGTGTTAGTTCCTCTTTTTGGTACAGTTTGGTCTTGAATTGACTTACGACTGCAACAGCATGGTTTCTGATCACAATTTCACCATCTTTAGCCATGGGGAAAGGAGCATCATCGACCTCAAGGTGTTGCGATGAGGCGCTTTTGATGAAAGCTGCACGATTGGAAGGCATAGTGGAAAAATGTGTAAATGAAGAACTTAGAAGTTGAATTGTTTGATACTTGCAATAGTTCTCCAGCTTGAAGCAGTACCTACAGCTCTTAAAGAATAGCATGCTGTTGCCATCTTACAGCTTCTAAGGACTCTCCACGATCAATACTCCCGGACTTAATAAAAGCCACTGCCATATGTCCGTTAATACCGAAAGAAGTCATTCCCCCATTTCTAAACCCGTCGTAAACTTCACAACTATTTTGTGAATACTGTAAGTACGTGAGAACTATTGACCCTGCTCCACCGCTTCGGAAGTAGTAACATAGTAACTGGTTTCACATGGTGGGGCGATCCCCGACCTATAGCTAGTGGCTTGCTAGTCAATGACCATCCGAAAGGCTAGCCTCTTAAAGTAAGTTCGCACAGTTTACGGTTAGCCTATCAACCCATATTAGAGAACTTCAAGGTATAATTATGGAATTTCACGTAAACAACGCGTCTTTGATAAATGCTTTTAGGACAGGTCTAAACCCTAAAGAGAGTAGCCCTTAGGAGTCTTTGAAGGTGACTTTCAGTGAATGACGACTAAGACTTGATTTATAAGACTTGATTTATAAGACGGAACACTTGTTGCGCGTGGCCCCTTTCATGTTCCTAGTTGTAGTCTGAGTTCGACGTCATAACTCAGCTTAACTTCACAGGTAGTCACGTGAAGAATACGCTGCATCACTGGAATCTTGCACTTCATTATCTTTCTTGTGGTTTGCTGATACGTCGCGGTAGGTGCCAATGTTCACCAAATCGGTATACATGAAGCATTCGCTCACGACAACTAGCTGCAGCCACGTACCTTTGAGACTCAATCCGGTACAGAGACTCTGGAGGGCCCATCCAACACGTTCTACGCACACAATGGATCTCCCTTCGAAGGTCCGCCTCTCGCCGTTGCAGCAGCCTGTATTTTATATACCCGGGATCACCTCTGAGGCTACCGACACCACAAGCAAGCTATTACAAGAGAACCACGAGGATCATCACATCTTCTTCAACCATGATGAGTTCCATGTAAGCCAACTTCAGTACAAGCTAATGTTCTGCTGACTTCACAATAGAATCATATCGCCCACCACCTCCTCTCTCTCTTCGCTCTCAATGCTACACCTACTGAACTTAGGCAGGCCTGGGATGGTAATAGATCTTACCAAAGATCGCCATTACCCCTCGAGCACTCCATTGTCACACAAATGCATGACCTGGAGAAGTACAAGACCTACTTAGGCAGCGAGAAATATTACTACGACTTCCTAATCTTCTTTAAAGAAGAGATTAGCCAGAAGGGATGGCAGACAGTGCTCAATGATTACGTATTCAATGGAGATGAGCTAGCTGATGATATGCTCGTGCGCATGTTTGGTGGCATCCTTCACCCGATCATCCACCTTGGCTTCGGCATCGAATTCGAGCATCCTGTAATTATTGCAGAGGCCTTGGCCCTAGCTGCTGTTCACGACAACTATGAGGCGTCGCACTTACTCCAGAGTGAGAAAGCGGCCAGGGCCAATAGGCCAGATCGCCGGTCCGACAAAACAATCGTTCAGCTGTTGGAAGAAATCTACACTCACGCGAAGCGGGCTTCGGGGGTTAGAGACAAGTATGCCAGCCAAGTACATGTTACGGAGGAGAACCTGGAAGCAAAAACGGCCGAGATGATTAATGCTGTTGGTAAGCTTTCCAGTTGAAGCCTAGGGACAGCACCTGGCTGACACTTGATAGTATACTTCACTGGTGCCGCACAGCACCCGCCCCACCAGGTCAGGTTCGACTTCTGGAATATACACGCCGTAAATCTCAGCATCTTCTTCTGCTCGTTCCTACGACAGTCATGGCTCTCAGTACCCAACAAAATCCGCCTCCTTGAATGGAAGATCCGCATGGACTTGGTTATGT